>VWZK01000102.1:266-13902 GCA_013396935.1 Baryphthengus martii | reverse complement strand
TGTGATGTAAAACTTGGCCGTTGAGTTACAAAATTGAGTGCAGAGTATTGAAGCATATCAGGTGGTGCAAACACTGGTCTTAGTCTTGAACAGACACACTGATGACTCATAGTTAGTAACTTCATTGATTGCATTAAATCAGTGGCATTACCGGCCTTTTCTAGACAGGCACTTCTCTGCTCCATGGACTAGATCTAAGCATCTGAGTAGTTACCAGCTTCCAATGTGGGAATAAGACAATTCAGATTTTATGGAAGAGGATTGCCTGCTGTTACATGAACGACAAAACAATTTCATATATTTCATTCATCCATTTGTCTCCAAAGTTTTAGTGTGTAAGAGTAAGTATAGTACAAAATGTACTGATTCAACCTTTTCTCACAAAGCCTGAGCTATGCCCATTCAAAGTTCTCTCTAAGCATTAAAGGTTAGGTTTAGGAAGTGTTTGGGCCACAACAGTTAGAGGTACGTGGATCAATTTTTAGTTAGTTACTGAAAGTATTGTTTATGTGATTTAAACATTTTAAATTTTTTTTTCCTAGAGCTGCTTACCCTTTTCAGTGGTGGAGACTTATTTCAAAAGAAGGCAGCATGATGCAGAAATAGTCTTTTTCAATTTTAATACACTTTTAAACATTCTCCTGTTGCTCTCAGGATACATATGGCCTTGTACTGTGCTTTGAAATGTATTGAAAAAACAAAGCCCAAAATAGAGGAGCAACCTTCTTGAGGTGATGTAATACATATCATTTCTTCAGTCTGTCAGCCACAAACAGCAAATCCCATCTGAGATTGCAAACAGTCAGGAAAGAGGGCAAGTTGGGAAAATTTTCAAGTTTTTTTTCAAGACCAGAAACCTGTTATCTGAATTCAGTGTTTTCAGGAATATCTATGCTCTCTCTTCTGGTTCAAAAAAAGGACAAGGTTAGACATTGCCTGAATAAACAGCATCTGCCTTTCTACAAAAATTCACATTACAACAGTGGTGTTAAATTGGCCAAGCAGTACAGTGTTTTAGCAGTTGCTCATTGCAGCTCAGCAAGGGAAACATGATCCTCCTGTGTTGCTGAAGGTACAAAATTTTCATCAGAAACAAGAAGAAAGTGAGTTGTGGTACAACCATTAATCACAAGATGAAGTGAAATGCAGAATCGGAGATATCTCAGCTGGACCTTTAAATGCAGTACTCATGTAGAAGTAAAGATCTATAGAAATATCATCATGCTGCTGAAAGGAGCAGTGGCTAGTTAAGCAAGACAAACCAGAGCAGAAGGGAAGCAGTGGGAGTCGGGAGAATTAAGTTCCTGGAATATGTCTTGAATCTGAGGAATTTACTATGTATTTTCTGTGTAAGAATCTTAAGAAGAGTGGGTCGCTAACTCCAAGTGTCTAAGCATCCATCAAAGCTGACTACTCCCTTTACTAGGTCACATTTCAGGTGACTTTTGACAGTAGGAGCTGTAAGTTACCAGAAAGTTGCAGAAATATGAAATCAATGTCCCGTCACCTTAAAAATCTTGCTCTTCTAAGAGAATGGGCAATTTTGCACCACTGCTGCCCACTCTCCCCCCATTTTCTAATGTTACAGATTTTAGACCATGATCTGTTGCTGGGAGAAACTGGCAAACACAGCTTTTGTGGAAGAAACTCTCCTGAACGTGTTTGGTCTGCTCTTTGAACACAAGAGGACAGTTAACAGGATGAATGTTCCAGTTCCCCACCTGAAAGTTGTAGCAGTGTCCTGCTTCCCTCATAGAAAGCTCTCTACAGTACATGCCAAAGAAGTTTAAAAGCTTCTTTGCAGATAGAGGAAGATAGAGACAGAAGAAAAACCTTGTCATTGGATCATTTTATACAGCTTTTATACAGATTCTCTCATCTGAATCAGAGAGGCTTATTTCAGTTTTTACCCTAATGTTAGACCTTTGGATGCACAAAAAAACCAATTACAGCGTTCTTCTTTGTCAGTGTTTGGCAAACCAGGTATGCTTTCATATGAGTTGACTTTACAAGGTCAGTTATTCAGCCTGGAGGCATGCAAACCAGCAGCCTGCTTTTGGGCTGCTCTGATCATTTGTCCGATCTACCTGTAACGGCCTGGAGACAGTCGGCTTTATTCCTAACATCTCCCAAAACTGCTTGTCACCTTGTTTGTTGTATAGCTGATTAGCCCCTTCGTGGTGACGTTATACTCAGTTACACATGGAAAATCCACCAGCCAAGGTTTTTAAACTTCTCTGGGGCCAATGCACATTTTCACAGTGGCAAGACTAGGTTGCAATAGATAACTAACTCCTTAAAGAAGAGCTGATGCTAGAGGAGCACATAAGTATACAAATGAGGACAGTAAAGTCCAGGACAGCTGGCCACTGTCATCTGTTTCCTGATTGACAGGTACGTTACAGATCTACAAGCATCAAGCTGAATATGCAGCCTTGAGGGCACAGGCTGAGAAGGGGCACATTGATGAGCAAAGCGTTCTGGCTGCAAAGAAGAGAATTTGCTATCATTCTGCTTCAGAAGCATGTCTCTTTATGGCTGTGGTATCTTTCAGCCAGTCTTTTGACAAGTCCAGGTATTTTCTATTTCAGTTTTCAGCGTGGTTTCCATAAAGCAGTACTATCTGCTTGTGAGCAATGTAAGGCTCAGTGCCACAGACAGGGAAAAGAAGAAATTATCTCTAAGTACGTAGCAATGTTGGTGCCTTCTTTTGCCTAGTGAGCCTGCAACTAAGGACCTGATCCAGTAATATTCTTCATTATTAAATCCAAAAATAGAGTCTTGTATTACAGGTTCCCCCCAGGGAGGGGTTCTTTTTAGTGACAAGGGGACCTGAAGCAGGGACTTTGCTTTCAAGCTTTTAATGCAAGAGCACATGTTGGAGATGCACCATGAAGTCAGGAGCATGTTGAGTAGTTCAGATTATCTGAGACAAAATAACTGTGGAAGTGCAGAGGACAGAAGAAACATTCCAAACATGCCAACAAGAAAGCATAGAACAGCAGGAGCTAAAGAGCTGGACAGATTTTCCATAAGGTGGTCCAGTGCCTGGTCTTTCTTTCTTCTAAAGACATCATTCTTTCAACAATATAATGAGCTTTTCCCATGCTTTCCGACCATTGTCACTGCTGTGACAGCTGTCAGCTTTTCTTTGCCATCTTTAGGATACACTTGAGTAGCTATGATTGTTAATTTAGTATGGTTATATTTTGACTTCTCTGGATCACTTTACCTTCAAAACACCCTTTGACAATGGCAAAGTTCCTTTCAACATTATTTTGACAGAAAATGTCGAAACTGTTGAGATTCATTTAACAAAAAAAGGTCTACACCTGTGAATCCCGTGTTCAGCAGTTTCATTGTGATAGCTCACCTCGCTTTACATGTTTGCAGTGGAGACACCATGTGTGATTTTTCCAGTCTAATAGGCTTTTACAGTTAGTTGAGGGTGGTAAGCACATTGGGATGCTGTTGAATCTATGAGGACAGTTGTTTCAGGACAAGATCACTGAGACCATCCCCTGAAAGAAACTGCTTCTCCCCATCATGCATAGTGGTGTCCCAGCATGGCCACCACTGATGTACCACAAAACCCATAATTGTCCCAAGGAATACACTGCGGTGTGACACCTACAGTCGCTCTGACAGGCCCCATCCAGCAAGTCCTTTCAACAGCCTTAGCGTGCTTTGGAACCTCAGAAATCTACTTGTCTTTCAGAACACTTGTTTTTACGTGTTGTCCATCTTTTTATTACAAAGCTAATCACTTCAGGTAATCCAGACAAGATATTTCTGCGATTCTGTTACTCAGGATTTCATTATGTACAATCATCCAGATTTTCTTTCTAGCTTTAAAATATAAAATGTGAGAGTACAGGCTCCCATTTCTGATGTATTAAAATATCATTTAATTTAGAGGTCCTATGGCCGTTATTATATCAATTAAAACTCCCTGTTACCTGTATTAAAACAGTCCAGAAATACCAACTGGCAAGTAACTTCAGGTGAGATTTAGCAATACCAAACCATAGCAAAGGAAAGGCCCAGCCACATTATAGGCCTTTCTCATCATTAGAGGCATGATTGAGACACTGCTGCATTTAATGATATTTTCCCTCAAGTTCAGCAGTCTTTAAAATGAGGCCATAACTGTTGTGTGTTTATTGATAAATTTTCTTTCTGAAAAAGGAAGTCTTCTAAGAATTACACTGAAGAAAATGCTTTTAAAGACTGCCCTAGTCTTTTGCTGCAGCAACCTAAGATGAATCTTTATAAGAAGCACCACTTGCACTGCTATGTATTAAATATATAATGAAATAGCATGTATCTAAATATGCATTAAATGCCTTGAATTGTGTAGCAAAAAAAACCAAGCTACAAACTCAGTGGAGTTAACAGAAATCTTACTGCTCCCATGGGGTTTAGTATCTGTACAGGACCACAGAATTCTTTTCTTTTTACAATTAAAAGAAGTTAGCTGCAAAATCTACAGAGCATATCTTCCTGTGCTGGAAGTCATCGGACACAAGAAGGTCATGACTCACAGCATCACAGCTTGCTAATTAGTACATGGTGCTTTTCTGAGTATTAAAGAGTCAGTGAAGGATTTGAACTTAAGAGAACTTTGTCACAGAGACCAAAGTGAAAAAAATCTCAGATAAAGGAGAAATTAAGTATCAAACTCCAGTCAGAATAAAGAACAGGTGTTGCAGAGCAATCTCATACAGGAATGAATGACACCTGCAGTCCATGGAGGTGAAATCTTGGCTTCTCTATATAGTTTATGGTGGTGAATACATGACTTGGTTAGCTTCCCCATCACCTCATTCAGGCTTTCGTGTAAAGTTATGGCTTTGGAGGCTCAGACTCTACCTAGTTCAGATTTTTATCATTCTGATACCCAGTTTATCAGACAACACACTGCAGTGTTCTCCAAATCAAATTTCCTTTCCCACTGAGACTTGCTTTTTTATGCCTTCTTGCCAAAATTATCTCTTTTTTTAGTTTTTCATATTAACCCCTACTGCTCCAGGTCTTCACCTACATAGAATGTCTTCTACCTACTGTCTTGGCCACTCTTCACCTCACCATGCTAAGTGTTTGATCCAGAGAATGTAGAGGTGGGGGTGGAAGGTAGGAAGTCCTGCTGTCTTCATTCCATGTTGTTCTTTCAGCACCGAAAGGAATGAATGTGTTTTAGCATTTTCCCAGCTGTATTCACATCAGTTTCTTACTCTCAAGCCTATACCTGCAGTATGCCTAAGTGTCATGTCAGTTTTGAAAAAAAGGAAGCGAGCCCACTACAAGAAATAGCAACTGCATCGTAGGCGGGGCTCAGACCCAAGCAGAGAAATTTGAGGAGAATATATTACTAAAGTACCTGGCAAAGAGGAGCAGAGAACAGAGAAGATGTGTTAAACTAATCTTACTGTCTGGCAGGTGAAAGATAATGGTACAGCTGAGTTAGCAGCATTGAGGATGTTTATTATTGCTCACAAAAGTCACAGCCATGACACTCCGTAAGCAAAGATGGGGATGCTAGCCTGGCTCACCTTCCTGGTGATAGAAATCCTCAGTCAGCCCCTGTACTGATCCCTTGGATTTCAAGGATGCCAAGGGATTGAGTACTCTAGGAAAAAAAAAGTAGTTTTCATTGAGTGCAATAGAATTTGACTGACCATCAGCTAAAGTAAAATGCTGTTGTCCGTATTTCATGGTGCAAGAGATTAAGGCATCTAAATGAGCCCCGTCATTTTTCTCTTACACTTCATGCTTCACACATGCCTCGCTGTTCCAAACTGATTCCAAGAAGGAAAAAAAGAACATTTATTTCCAGTGTCAGATCTGTCAGTAACAAAGGACTCCTTCTGATTTACTTTTCTTTGATGTTTTTGAACCAAAAGCCAATAGCAAATAGCATATTTAAGAAATTAGGGCTGCACTAGTAGACAATTCCACAATCTGCAATTGGAAACCTCTTCATCCTAGTAACTGGTAACCCAGTTGCAGCACAAAACTTTGTGTGTTCCTTTCCTGAGAACCACAGAGCACTAACCTTGCCTTCCAAGTTTAGACAGTGTCTCCACAGAGGATTTTGTTCAGCCCTGGTTCCTGGGTGACAATTTCCATATGGCTGGAGGCAGGAGGACTCGCAGTGTTGCCCTAATCAACCAGTAATAGCTGAAGCAGCAGAAATTTGTAAGAAAAATTATTTCAAAGACAATTGTTCCGAAGGTGAGAAAGCTACCTACAGTTTAATACACTGTCACATTATGCTTCCCTCTCCAACCCTGAGTTGCTTATAGAAAATTGTGATAGCTTGTCATCCACAGACCTGAGACTGGGGATGGGAGGACAAGAGGGGTTATTTAACCAAAAAACTCGCATGTCTCTGGAAGTTTGAGCATGAATTTAGCCAAAGAGCTCTCCTTCCCTTGCTTCTAATGTGAAAGAGACTTCACCTGCCTTAGAGTAGCCCTAGCCCTATTTTACAGGTTGGAAGCAAACATGGTAGATGAAGACTCCATCTGGCGCATTTTACAGCTGCTTTGTGTTGCTGCAGTACAACTGGAAACAGTGATTTATTGCCTGTTGGGAATTACATCCCTTTTTTACCTCAGTTTAACCATTTTTTGTACAATAATTTACACTTGCTATCTTACAGTTCTCAGCTCTCCTGGAATAAATCCCAGCTCAAAGATCCCTGTGTCCAGAAAATGCTTTAAATGCTATTAAGAAACACTGGTAAACACACCAGAGTTCTGTTCTTATGGAGCTTTTTGCACCAAAACACTATCCAGCAAGTCAATAGCAGGGCAATCTTCAGAAATGAACCTGCCTACCACAGGTTGGAGTCCCCAGTCTCAGTACTTAACTCTATAGCTCCTGCAGTGTCCAGAGGAGCAAAGCAGACCTTTTAATTAGTTATCAGCACTCACACATAGAGCGTCAATACAGAGGGTTTATATTTTGAAATAGGGACCTAAGTCACAGTTTATTTTCATGTATGCTCTTGTTGCAATGCAGGAGAATAAACTGTCAGTACAAGACTGTGCATTTGTTCCTAGATTGAAACTACTTATTGACTTCAATGCAGCTGTAAAGATTTATGCCAACTAATGACCTAGCTGAGTTGCATTCAAAATGACAGGATTTTAACAAAAACTGACGTTAATTACCCTGGCAAGCCAAGAATCAACTCCACTGACACTTTTTGCTGCAGAGAAGGGAGAGCGAGCTTTCAAATGTATTCTGTGTACACCACCTCCTGGAGGCCCTGGGAACATCTCCACTTCCCAAGCTGAACACATGGGACAGTTTCTGTACAAAACCTTCACTTCCAGAAGTTCAGCTGTGAATTTTCATCTGCTAAAATTTGAAAATCATGTGTTTCACCGTGAATAATTTTATTTTCTTTCACCTCCCTCTGCACCCCATAAATATACACTAGTTAGTTTTCAAAAACTTTTGCAGATAAGTAGAGAAAAGGCCATGAAGAAAGTTGTACATTGTTTGAATTTTTTTTTTAGTTTTGTTTGTTTTGTTCTTTTTACCCTGAAACTTTACTTAGCACTACCAGTTGCATTTCTTTTATCAGTGGGTCATGAGAAATTTATTAGCAGCTAGAGGACCACTTAAATGTGTTGGTTACGTAAGGCAAGATAAAATGCTATTGCTTCGCATGCAAAAGACAGAAGACTGATTGCACAACAGCAAATCTCTAAAAGCACATCAATTCTTCACACAGAGCAGACCATTTAAAGCTACCCCTCTCCAGTGATTACCAACTGAAGCCGAACAGTTTTTCAAGACTCTGCTGCTGTTCCCTTGGCAGAGATGGTGCTGGCACTAACGGCCATTCTGCTGAAATACAAGATGTCCATTAAACACTACACTTGGTGTTACACCAAGCAACCAGCACTATCATGGAGCAGAGCTGCTGAAACCTTTTCATTTTTTCCTCAGAAGTTGTTGTAAAAGTTAGGAAAGTGTTTTCAGCCATGTTCCTTCTTTCTATACCTTATGAAAATTAAAAAGTAGTATTGTAGGTGCTGGTAAAAGCTGAATCCATGTTAATTCTGCATCTGTCACTGCAGGGTGCAGTTGCTGGCACTGCACTCGACTGTACACTGGTTGCCCTTTTCTCATTTTCCTCAAAGAATAATTCATGAAGCTGAATTTTGGAAAGGAGAGGCTAACTGAATGAATGATGAAATCATTTTAAAGATTTGAGATGCCAATTAGGAATTAAGTTCTTGAAGCATTTTTCCTCCAGCCAAGATCAAGATGAACAGAACAGTTCTGAATCCGATTCAGTGAGGCAGTTAGTGCATCCTATCAGTGAAATAGTGGGAAAACATTTCATAGATTTCAGTCACTTCATTGCTTATAGAAAACAACAATAATTTCACTTCCCATCACCTGCTCTGTTTAGACCTTCCTTATGTCTTCACAGCTCCCAGCAAACTCAAACTCTATGGGATCAGAAGGCAATATAGTATCACCTACTTTTTTTGGAGCCGAGACCATCTTTTCACTGTATTTATAATTTGAACACCTGAGGTTCTTACACACTGCAAAAATCACAGAATCACAGAAGCACAGAATGTCTTTGGTTGGAAGAGACCTTCAAGATCTAGTCCAACCTTCAACCAAACACTGCAAGCTCAGAAAAAAACAACCAAAAAAAAACCCCAAAAACCCTCACAACAACCAAGTGTGATGTAGACTTCAAAATGATAGTAAACATAAAAACCAGGACACAACTCTGCAGCACTGAAAGGTCACACAGAAACCAGAATGTGCTAGAAAGACCTCAAAATCCAACAGCTCAGCTGTGGAGTATGTCAGGATTAACTGTTGGCAGCATCTCATGCATTTTCAGTTTTTAATCCCAACTTGCATACGACACGTCTACGCCTGAGTCTTTTTAAGTCTGTGTCTAGGTGTTCTCAGCCTAGCTGATGGCACTGAATGCACTGGCACTGTGTTACATAAACTGGAATGTGCCAAGTAATGCGGAATCTCTGACATTCAGGATTCTATTTTCTTGTTTCTGCTCCTGTGGTTTTATCACTTCTGTACTTTCATGAATAATTTGCACCCCAAGCCATAGATGCATGCAGATGCCCTACTCTTGTCAACATCTTCCCAAATAAAACGAGTCCTCCACTTCCCACTCAGCAGATGTTTTAACAACAGAAAACGGAAACCAAGAAGATCTAGAAGGTGCCAAGCCAAGGGAACTGGTAGCTGCAGTGTTTGCTTTTGGCAGTAAGCAGAACAAACATCATTTATCTAGTACACAGTGCTATACAAGGTGCAGAAGACTGAGAATTTCAAAAGCGTTTCCTGGTGCTGTCAGGGAAGCTGGATGTTCTGCAGAGCTCTTGAGTTTCTTTAAACAGTACATTGCATCCCTGTCTCAGTACTCAAGTGACCCAATAATCATTCACCTCCTCAGCACATGGAGACATTCACCTTACACCTTGTTTTCTTACATAGTTTAAGAAAGCATTACCTCTTGGTTGTTTTCTTACCTATGGTATGTTTTCTTAAACAATGAGACTTGTTCTTGGGAATACTGGCACAGCCCGTGCATCCCACAGTAGATACTGGTTTTAGAGGTCACAGTGACGGCATTGGTACCTCAATACTTTAGACTTTCTCCTGCACCTTCATCTTGCACTTCCCAGCAGCATTTCCTAGACCTCCCTCCCAAGAGCTCCATCTTTACAGAAGGCAGGTCATCTTTCTGAACCACCTGAACTGTGCAGGAAGATCCTCTGGTCTTGGCATTTCACAGCCCTGAAGCTGTGAAGTTAGAGTACTGATTCAAGACGGCAAGTGTTCAGCCAACCCTGGCACTACATCCCTCTGCCGTGAGGGTCCTCATGACCATCTCTTGAATTTGCTCCACATACTAACCCAGATCCAAATGGGAGAGCACTATGTGTCTTGCAACTTCATGTGCAACAGCTTTCTCACAGTAGACTGGGGAGATGGTAGTAAAAAATTGGGATGCACCTAACTAATGTGATCATTTGTGGTGTACGCCAGTCTCAGTTTGCTAATATGAAATCCTTGATCTCCAATATTTAAGCTGCAAAATTAATATTTATAGCTGTTAGAGCCTTTTTGGGAGAGCCTTTTTTGGGAGATATACTAACCAGCAACACTAGTTTTTCGACCCCTGAAAAGCATTGTCTTTTAATTAATCCATTGATACGTTAACAAACACACTGTTACATTGTCCAGGTCGTTGGCATCCTGCTACTACTGCCATTCAGCAGCTTGGCCAGCACAATTTGCAGTTCACTGTGGTGGTGTGGTGGCCTTGCCAGCTAACGTTCAAAGGGCTAGTAACTTGCTTAACACTAACATGTTCTACATGCATGGGAGAGGCTGCTTGGGAGTACAGAGCTAGCCTGCTGGCTGAGGAGCAATTATATACAGAAGCAATGACCCGTTTAAAAAACCCAACAAATAATTTGCTTTGCTCCCAGGTCTTCAAAAAGGAGGTGTGGCTGTTAAAGAGAAGAATAAAGAAAGGTATACCATCTGTACCCGTAACTATATTTATGTCTTGTTCGGTGAATTGTCAAGCCAGGACTTCACTGTCCCCTGAAAGCCTCTCTCTAGGTCAAAACTAACCTTGTTCTTTTGATTTATTACTGCCGTAGATATCTGATTCGGGGAAAACCTTGTAAGGTTGGCACCTTGAGGGCCAAGAAACTCATGTCTGCAAGATGGATCTGCATCTATTACACTTGGGGTGGGGGGTTATCATACTCAAATGACCAGCAAATCTCCTGGTACTCCACAGATACAGATAGGGTCAAGAGTTCCTAGTGCCCATTATCTGCTTTGCGATGGATATTTTCCTTTCACGCTGACTGAGCTTTGAATGAAAAAAACACTATATACACATAAGTTTAGTCTCCAACATACTAGAAATGTCTATGATTTTGACAGCTATTTCTTCTCAATAAGATAGCTTTTATATTTACCTTTACTGATAAAAAAGCAAGTAACTGTCTCCCCCAAATCACCATTTGAAAAAAAAAAATATATATAATCCATTCTTGAGTCATTATATTGTGGTTCTTCTAATGCTGTTTTTTCAGAGTTCATGATTTCTCTGAAGCCCTAGACATTAGGATTCTGTTATTGATTTAAATGAAACATAAAGATTCTTTCAATATAGGACTTTTAAAGTATGAGGAACACAAAAGAAACAGAACATAAGTAACTGAGAAGATAAATTTAAAAAGGAGACATCTAATAAGTCAAGACTCCCAGGAAGACTATGACACTTACTTGTCCTGTTGACATAGATATTTGTGGTTTCCATCTTTTCACAGAATCTTCCCAGGAGAAGAGTACAGAAAGTAAGAAAGCAGCAGTGACAACTGATGGGTCTTGTTTCCATACTGAAGTTTTTATCTTCTGTTGAGCAAGTAGCCCTTAGCAGTGTCAGTAGGTTAGCAGCGAAGGTAATGCAGGTAGTCATTATCTGCTTTTGGAAGCATTTTGTGGTGTTAATCTACTGTTCATGTAGCTGCAAGCAAACCTTTTACTCATGTGGAGAAGCAACAGTAAGAAGAAAACAGGAGTCCCAGAAGACATAGAGTATTAAAACACTATTAAGATTTATCCTTCATAAAAGTATTCATCAAATACAAATAATTATACTTAAGAAAAAGCACCGATTACCAGAAGCATATAAAGCACAGGATCCAAAGGATCACTGGACAGCTTCCTCACATAGATTTTCCCACCGGATATGTGATGTTTCTAGACACAGGATATTAAGACAGATGGACTTTTGATCTAATACATATTCCAATGTTGTCATTATTTGTGGTGAAATTTGACAATGTGCCCAAACCAAGGAAAGCGTAGACAGTTCACAGTAAAGCACGGGGGACAGAATATTGCATGCAGGTGCTGTTTACTCTCTCTTTTGTACTAGCCTTTCTCACAGAGGTTTAAATATCTAGCAATGTGTAGATATTGGTGACAATCTGAGAGAGTGATACTTTCCAGTGAAGTCAGACATCAGCGGTCTTTATCTGCAGATCAAATGTTGCACTGTTGCAATTGGCATCACTAGGTGGGCCACAGGTACCACAACAAACAACTAAGTTGACTTGGAAGGTGGTAGTGTGGTTCAATGTTGAGACTCAGTGGGGTTTTTTTGTCTCTTGACTGAAACTGCCAAGAAATTAAGCTTAAGAAAATAGTACTGACTGTGGCAATGAGCTTCTTCCTACATAGAGTCCATAGAACCTACTCCAAGCTCATTCTTTGAGCAGGTCATCCTCAGTATCTTGAGACTATAGCTAAAATTGAGTTAACAACATGGTGCTGGAAGTCTCTGTGATGTGTTGTCACAGCACAACTGTCTTCTGGCACTTCAATGCTGCTTCCGCATTTCCAGGCAAGAACATTTGCCCTTGTGCCCACAGTCCTACTGGCACAGCATGCACTACGGCCAGATCCTGGTAGACACATACCACCATGGCTTGTCCCATGGTCATTCAGACCAGAACACTTCAAAAAAGAATGCAAGAGTCCCTCCATATGCATAGTCTTGCATTTACCCACGGGTCTCATTCCTGGATTGCAGCACAGGGACCAGATGAGCAGAGCACAATGTGGAAAGCACCTGCCACTTTCCAGATAAAAATTACCAGAAATACAGTATATTCATAGCTTTCAGGACATCAAAATGCCATCCAAAACACCTTTTCCTCTTCCTTTTCAAGCTGAACTAGATGACTGTGCTTTTACATGCTACATCTTTTATGCTTCAAAGGGCTAGGAATGCAATTTTATTGATGGGGTCTTTAGAGAGAAGAGTGGGAATGGTCTTTTGTACAGCTTCGTATTACCCTATTCTGTTTTGCATAGATGATAATGCAGTGAGCCAGATGGCAGAGCACCTCTTTGCTTGGTCTTTGCAGAGCAGAGCATGACTATGGTGAGATCATCTCTGCAATCTGCTGAGAAGACCATGAGCTTCCTGAGAAGGAAATAGATCATGACTACTTAAGCCTCAGGTTTATTTGGCTGCCTGTTCTCTGAAAGAGTGATCTTTTAGAAGCTGATACATTGCTGAAGGCTTTCCAATTATTATGCTCTTGGCAACATCCGCCATCTCAAGAACTGCTGGGCATAGTAGAGGACACCTCCTGACACTTCCTTGGCACCCTGGCTTGTACCTCTGGCATCCTGGCTTGTATTAGAACAGCTGTGGCTAGCAGGAATAGAGAGGTGATTGTCCTCCTGTACTTAGCACTGGTGAGGCTACACCTTGAATATTGTGTTCAATTCTGGGTCCCGCACTATAAGAAGGACATAGAAGTGCTGGAGCGTGTCCAGAGAAGGGCAGCGAGGCTCCTGAAGGGCCTAGAGTACAAGTCCTATGAGGAACGGCTGAGGGTGCTGGGTTTATTCAGTCTGGAGAAGAGGAGGCTGAGGGGAGACCTTCTGACTCTCTACAACTACCTGAAAGTGAAGAGGGGGACAGCCTCTTCTCCCCAGTGGCAGGACCAGAGGTAGTGGATGCAAGCTGTGCCAGGGGAGGTTTAAACTGGACATAGGAAACATCTCACTGAAAGGGTTATTAAAC
>VWZK01000099.1:85165-115018 GCA_013396935.1 Baryphthengus martii | reverse complement strand
GGGGCTTTGCGAGGCCGCGCCCCTTCGGCGTTGCCATGGTGACGACGACGCCATGGAGGGGACGGGCGGGCGGTACCGAGGGGATACCGTTCGCGGCAGGTGGGCCCGGCGGGACGCGGAGGGGGTCCGGGGGTGCCCGGCTCACCCCACCCAGTCCCCAACCGCTGTGTCTCTTCCAGGATGGAGGGACGCGGCTCCTACACGCTGCCGACGGGCACCGAGTACCGGGGAGCGCTGAGGGACGGGGTGTTTGACGGCGAGGGAGAGCTGCTGTTCCCCAACGGCGGCAGATACCGGGCGCTCTGGCACCGCGGGGTGCCCGCGCAGGTACCCCGGGCGAGGGGGCCTCACACTGAGGGGCTTTCACTGCCTGGGAGCGGCCCCTACCTCCGGGGAAAGTTTTGGGGTGAAATAAGTAGATCTCGGAGCCAAGCCAATTTGTTGTCCCCTCGGCAGCATCTCACGCCCAAATGTGCGAGGGTGAAGCTGCTCGTGACCGGGTGTCCCACAGCCGCACTTCCCGGTGCTATTTGAGCCCAGGCGCTCGCCCCGCTCGGCTAACGTGGGGTTTTGGCAGCGGGAACGCTGGCCTTGTTCGTACTCGATCCATCCATCATGTTTATTAACTCTGCGCTTGAACATGTTTTGCAGGGGAAATACACTTTTGCAGATGGTCTCGAATACGCAGATAAAAAATGGCATTACTGTGACGGCTACGACAGAAGATTTTACACAGAAATCTGTTCTGGTCTGAAACCAGCAGGTACTGAATTGTGTTTGCGATCCTAAGAGTC
This sequence comes from Baryphthengus martii, assembly GCA_013396935.1. NCBI lineage: Eukaryota > Metazoa > Chordata > Aves > Coraciiformes > Momotidae > Baryphthengus > Baryphthengus martii. The sequence goes on along the minus strand of VWZK01000099.1, from coordinate 114,224 downwards.
TGGAAGGAATTAAACTAACAACTTTGCTTAAGAAAGATTAATTCGGCCACATGAGTAACATGGAGCAGAAATGCTCTGGCTAATTTCAGGACCCGACCATACGCCGCTGCCAGAAGAATGCTGACACCACCTTCCACCAGCGCGGCGCAGGATGCGGCCGGACATCCACGGCGCGCGTGGTCTCCTCTGGAGTGATGACCTGCAGGACAGAGCTTTGCTATCTAGGCTTCTGATATCTCAATTAACCCTTTGACACATTTCGCCTTCACTGAGTTAACAATCTGCTTTTAACATAGAAAAGCTGAGCAAAAGCAATTAATTTACACCCAGAATATCAGATAAAATTTGAATGCATCTGTCCCATGTAGCTTTTAGTAAATATCAAATAAACTTTTGTGCCCAGTCTATATTTTTCATAAAGAGTTTTATAAGACGATTATTTGTCTATAGTCAAAAGGTGAAAAGATTTATAAGGAACGAGTAAAGCACATAAGATAATACATAAAATACTATTCTTTATACATAGAATATTTTAGCAGTGACGTGTAGCTGTTCTGTGAGGCCAGCGAGACTCTCCCAGCCCCCTTTTGGGGTCATGTTTGTAGTGTTAGCTTATTCACAGGACTGTGAATGAGGAAATTAAAGTGATATCTTTTTATCCTACGCTTTTTGTGTACGGATTTTTCCATCTGCAAAACACACAAAATCTTTTATAAAAATTATTGCAAGGTAACTGCGCGGTTTTTATAGCAGATACCATGGAGGTGTAATATTTGTTAGTTGTCTTGATCAAAGACACAAATATCAAAAAAAAAAAAAAATGCAGAATTAAGCAAAGCCTTTGTGTTTGTTTTCTTTTTTCTTCAGGCATTTCTCAGCTTACAAATCTAGATCCACCCAGAAAAATCCCAAAAGGCTGTTACGACTGTGGTGATGGATTCTATAATCCCGACACCAGAGTTATTGTTGACTACAAACTCAGGTTTCTGAGGAACGCAGGTATGATTAACTTCTTCTGCAAGGTAAACTAAGACGAGTTTATTTGTCATATCTTCTAGGATGAGTGATTAAACCCAAAACGTTAAAAAGTCCATGATGTGGTTCTGTTATCACTGAGCCAAACTATTTTTTTCCTTATTTATTTTTATCAGCGATTTATGTATCCCCAGAGCTGCATAAATCATATTTTGGAAAATTACAATGAAGTATTCTCAAACAGATAGGAATAAATATATTTTATTACTGTTTGGTATGTTAATCTCAGGAAAATCTTCAATCTCTTGCATTATGAGCTCAAGCAAGGGAGTGGTTGTGAGGTGTGTACATCATCGGTCCTGAAACCTCATGAACTGTGTTGTGTGAACCAGCAAAGTGCTTAAGCATGTGCTTATCTCTGTGAGATAGCACAGTCCATTTTATTGAAACACAGTCTTAGAGCTGTGTTTAAATGCTTTGCTCAACAAGGAACTTCCTTCTCACCTTGGAGAGATGTTCTGCGTAGTGCCTGGCAAATATTGGGTCTTCTGGATGAGTCCCCAGATTAATAAACCTTGGGGAAAATTAGTTCTCATCAAGCCAAAAGAGCAACTTTTCACATTAAAACCACACAGAAGATCCCCAGTTGACACTGGGATAATTCAAAATGTGTAATCTCACCTGAAACAAATGCTTTGTGTTCTGGCTGTTCAACCTTTGCATTTATCACCTTTTTAGTGCAGAATTGTTAAAAATGAAAATTATTTCTGAAAGCAGCTGCCTACCCTATCTTTTTTTTTTTTCCTTTTTTTTAAAAAAAAAACCCCAAATGTCCAAATTATCAGACCTGTTATTTTGAGAAGACAGAACATTTCATTTTCGGTGTGCCACAGTTTAACAGTTTTGTTGCTTGGAAACTCCTATTTACTATTTGTTGAAAAAATTCTGCTAAGCTCTACTTTCAGGAGCTTTTATAAGTATACGCTGTGATATTGGAGGAGGGAAGTAAGGGGGGGGGTTAAAATGAATTGGAGATACCATCTGCTATAAAATACACCCTATGATACATGGCCTGTTTTATAAACGTTGAATAAAAACTGATCTAGATTATTACAAATGGCATTGATCCAAAAGAGTGGAATGCAGTGGGCCTACTGATGAGGAAGATAAGCAACATGCTTTCCAAAAACACAGGAACCTACACAGATTAGTACAGGAGGGAACGCCTTGGAATTCAATTTATTGTTTTTTAATCTGTTCTTTGAACTCATTGTCCTTCGTGACATTTATCTCAAACCCTACAAACTATATCAATCAATATTCGGCAAGCAGAGCCGCGCAGCGTGCAGTCCGACGGAGTCGTCGGAGAGGTGCTTTGTGTGGCCCTTCCATTGAGAGCCTTGGACACAAAGTTAAAGTTGTTGATGTTGAGTGTGAAGAAGGAATGTGTCGTGAAGGCCAGACCCTTCCTCTCAAGAACATGAACACAATTGAAAAACCCGGCACTTGTTCGACATCAGAGGAACTCTTGCCGCCCCAGGAGAGATGATTCAGGGCATAAGGCCACCGAAGTAAAGAAAAAAATCATTAAAAAAAACCCCAGCTGTAAGCAGAAGAAACTGAGGAAGAGGCTGGGATGACAGGGAACAGATCCAGAATTACTCCATTATAGGTTGGGCAGGAAAGAGCAGGAAAACCTCCAGGCTTCCAGCCAAGTCTTGAAAGCATCAAAAGCAGATGGTAGGAAGCATTCAGGAAGTTCTTACAACAGCTTGACAGGTTTACCAAAACGACACTATCTTCCTCAGGTCTGGCAGCAGGCTTTCAGAAGACTCCAGTTCTCACCTTTCACCCTGGCCCCTGTTATGAAGCAATTCCTCCTTTTTTGTCGGCTGTTTGTGGAAGAGGGCGAGGCAGGCGCACGGCCCTTGACGCTGACTCGCCTCTGAACGGGCAGCGTCCAGGTGACCGCTCCAGAAAAGGAGAACACGGACGCCATTTGAAACGAACGGCGTTTGCTTCCGCCGCTGCTTTGTCGGGACGAGTGGACGTGGAGGGCCGTAAAGACTCCTCTTGGATTTGGCAAGCCTTGCGCCGTGCTAGCGTGGAGGTCTGATACTCATTTACTCAAAGAGCTCTTACGGTTGAAGCGGAGCAAAGGCCCTTCACGAAAACATAATCAGGCCCAGGGAACGAAATGACAGGAACAGTTGTGTTATAGGTTTTTATCTAGCAAAGTTTTCCAAATTCTCATTACAGTCTTGCCGTTATTACTCCATCCCTAAACCTCTGTTTCCTTGGGGACGCTCAAATTTCTCTTGATTCTCCATGTGTTCTTCAATCTTTTTTTTTTTTTTCCCAGTATTGCGAAGTACGCAGAATTGGACACATAAATAAGAATGGGAATGCTTATTTGTAAGAAGAGACATTGTTTATTTTGAATAGGTACTGGCCCTGGACTTTTGTTTCACTAGGAGTACTTTTTTTTTCTTTTACTTTTTCTTGTTCCCCCCCAGAAATAGGACTCCTGGCACCTCTGTAACAGAGTTTGGTCAATAGAAAGATGGGAAGATTTCCCTTTTTTTTTCTGCTAAAAGTAGAAAATATATGATGTTATGTTTAATGCAAAGTAGAGAGGTACACAAAGTGCTGTGACATTCAGGTTTGAGGACTCACAAGTATCGGAGAAGCCCGTGGCTTTCAGGGAGAAAATACCATCAGAAATAGAAATTCTGTTATGCTGAGACGGAACAGATTATAGGAGATTGCCTGAGTCACCTCTCTTTCGGTGAAAAGCAAAGATAACTTCTGATAAATATTGCCCTGTTTCTCTTCTGGTCCTCCCAAGGATGGGTTAAATAATATAAACCATTCTTTTTGTAATATATCTGCACTACTACTTTCATATTGCTTCTTCAGATGGAATTAGGACGTGCATGGTGCACAGAGCAGCTTTCTATACTGCAGTCAGTACTACCTGAAATATATGCACCTCTCCATAGCACGTCAAGAGCAGGAGGACAAACCGTCTGCCTTTGCAGGAAAAGCTGAGCCAAGTAACTGAATTAACATGCATGTCGTCCAGAGCAGGATTAGGCCCAGAAAACCAGGACAAGCGTCTTAGTAAGAGGAGAAGTTTTGGTGTTGCTGCAATCCCAAAGCAGCCAGCAATCGGCTTAAGGTTTCTGAAAGTCTTGTAGGCTTCGGGAACTTTTAAGAGCTGAAAAGGTCAAGATTTAAGAACATTCTCTTACTAGAGTTTGGAAAAGTCTGGGGTTAGAATGTCTGGGGTTCCTTGGTTGTGAGGCTGGCCCAGCTCCACAGGCAAGGGTGCAAAGCCATGTTAATTCTAAGCCTTAGTAATCACAGACTTGGAGTTTCCTCACGGTGTTACCTTGGGATGAAGGTCCTCATGCTTGATCTGAAAGAATTCAGAAGCAATTTTTTTTGGAAAACCAGCAGCGACGTATTCATCCATTTCAGGTTTATTCAGCTATAAAGATCCATAAGGTAAAGCTCCTACGTTTAGACTTTTTTGTCTTACGGCTCAGATCTGACTTGCACCAAGTGCTTTTTGGGAAATGTAGACTTTGACTTGTCTGAAAAATGTCGTTGAGAAAGCGAGCCATAACCACTCAATAATTAGGCAGGGTAATATTTCTGTACCTACCCTCATGTACCCCAAATACATGCAGATGTTTGTGTGCTCTTTCTCATAAACTACTGGAGTACTGGGTGTGGGATGAGGACCTGGCAATTTTTCAGGCCTGGAGTATTTCTGGAAAAAAGACAGCAAGTTTAACTTAAAGTCGACTGTGGTGCAGGAGGAAAAAAAGATTGACTGCGCTTGGGGATCGTGCTCGGAGCTTTATTCCCTGTTCTTCTTTGAAATTGCCCGTTCTGATGATGGAGGGAGTGGATGAACAGTCTGATTCCAGGCTAGTCCCCAGTCATTGCCAAAGAATGCGAGAGTTGTTCTAGCAGATGCCCTTAGCAATGGAGAGGAAAGCCCCTGCAATACACATTCAGAGGGAATATAGTAGTTTTGTTCGAATGAATTTAGCTTCCCATAGATTTAAATGTCTACTTATAACGCAGGACCATTTAATCTTTTGTACATTTGTTTCTTTTTTATTTGACTTAAGATACTGAATTTAGATGAGGTTTAGTTCCTACATATTGAAACTCTTAAAAGCTCTTCAAATAATTGTTCTTTGGATACTTGTTAAGCTAAAGAAATCAGTTTTGATCGGCAGTAAAAGTTCATGCTATTTTAAGTGCAATGCTATAGCTATTTTCTGTTGTATATTTAATCATTTTGAATTATATGTCATGTAAAAGATTTTAGCTCTGGGGCATTTGCCAGATGGCTGATTCTGCATTTCACACAACAAAAGAAATAATGTTTGTGTAAAGCTCTTAAAAATAGTTGGTAATCAGTATATTCTACAACGAATAGGATCCAGACCTGTTTGGAAAAAAAACCACCAGCTTTTGCAGAAATTAATTTAGAGGATTTGGTCTCTACCTCTGGGCTCTGAACAAAACAAATTGTGGCTATTGTTTGCTGATTTTTTAACATTTAACAAGTTAACTGAATTGTAAATTTTACTCATTTTTATGTTAAATGCCATTTATTGCAGTCCATTGATCTGTTTCTCTTTACTTTGGCTGACAAACTTATTTCTGAAAACAGCGTTTTGTAAAACAGCGAGCAAATTCTGCTCTCGTTTACACAAGTAGAGCAAACGACTGCGAGTAGCCCTTTGCTTTTCTTGCAACAGCTGGAGCGCTTGTCCTTTTCACTGCTAGCTCCTCTTTCTGGCCTCTCTGATTCATATTCCTCCACAATACCACTGCAAAAATTAGTTTTTCTCTGCCATGGCGCTCAGCTTGTTTTCATTGCCCACAAGGCTCTACACAAGTCCGTACAAATTCAGGTTTTGAGCTTATGTCCTCTAAATTCCTTTTTTTTCCTCTTGTATCTAGTCCCAGGACATAGGTTTTTCCCTACATTCGTACAATTACAGTTGGCTGGTACTTGCTTTCCAGACTCTTTGCTTCTATGATAGTCACAATATTTGAAAAACATTGCATTAAGAGGAAGGCTGGAAATTGTATTCGAACCCTTCCATCGGCATCTCCAAGTGTCACTCATCTATCTCTATTTATTTTTCGGTTCGATAGACAGCTTTTGTCCTGCTGTGAGAGCTTTGGACCTAAATAATCTCCAGTACTTTACAAATAAGTTAGTTGGGAAGTCAAATCTCAGAAGGAGGAGAGGCAGGACATTGACGAGTATCAAACAGGGAGCTGCTGAGTGGGCCAGGTAAATGAATGAGTATCGATGTGAAGAAGGCAGAAGGAAATTGAGTCTGCTTTATTTGAAGAGAAGATCTCAGACTCCTGGAAGAAGTAGCTTCATGTCCCCTCTTACCCTACCCTAAACACTTTTTCAAATGTTAGACTAATTCTCCTATCCATCATATGCTCTTTTCATATCTTTTTGTGCAGAAATGTGTTAAGATCAGGCATTGAATACCACTGCAAAATGCATACTTGTTAGGTCTTTCTCAGTATCAGATTCTGCTCAGGTGACAGATAGTTGGAGACTTCTCATCCCTGTAACCCAGAAAATGTTCTTAGATTAAATTTGGTTTACGTGTTTTAATATCAAATATCCTCCATTTGGTAAAATAGGTTATGAACCAATATGATCTATATTCAAGGCTACAGCCAACAATTATCATAATATATGCATCACAATGTAAGTTACTACAGTCGTTTCAGTAGCTCTAGTTTTTGCAGATCTATCGTTCCTTGTGGTTTCCTGGTCTTAAAATACTTATCGTTTTGAAAACGGTCAAAGTTTCAGTTTTCAACAGCGGCATGCCAAGAGTAACAACTTTGTTTGTGTGCGAGCCATCCTATTGTGAATCCATTAAAGAGATTGTACCCGAGTCTTATAGGTACTTACAGTCAACTATACAGTTCATACGAAAACAAGTTTTACACAAGAGATGGAAAGTTCATTTAGGGGCCATTTTGGAATTACAGCAATTAAAAGTAGATGGAAGGGTGAGAATTTGTGGGTGGAAGCAAAGGTTAATTGAAAACGTATTTTTCCATTTTCTTGCCAGCCTTGATGTTGGTGGGGTCAGGTGCAGTAAGGAAAGCGGCGCGAGGGAGCCGGAGCGGGCGGTGGAAACGAAAGGGGTGTGCCAGGCAGAGCCCGTGGCCCAGATGCTATCAGATGCAATTGTAATTGTGTGGTGGAAGAACTTGATAAACCGCACGGCGGGTGATGGGAGGAGCCGGGCATGCGAAAGAATTAAACGATGTTGTTGTTTACAATGGTCTGCGTGCGCTTGGCCCTTGCAAACAGAGAGGAAGCTCAGCCCTTGTTCGAGGATTGTCTGTTGTAAACACCCTCTTACAAACCCTAGTCATGGAAGCTGCTCTTACATGGCTGTGGGCTCAGGGTGCGCTGGGCTGTGAGCCTCCGCTTGTCCCCAGGGAGGCACAGAGCAGGGCACATGTACTGCCCTCCTCGCTCACACGGCCTTTAACAGAAGCGAGAGTGAACGAAGAGACGATGCCCACTCAACATCTGGTCCCAACTTGCCTTTGAGCAGAGGAGGGAGCCAAGGATCTGAATTTTGGAGTGCATCAGGTCTCCAGTGTAGACAAAGGGGTTAAACCATCGGGATCACGTGCAACGTGCACACAAAGGGCGCTGTGAAGACCTAACACAGAGTCAGACAAGGTTTTGAGGTGAACGATGTAGGGTTTTTGTCCTTGTGTAAGCCACTAAGTATTGTCATTTCAACGCAACACATCTTCCTGTGCACCCCTAGGTGGTTTCCTGGCAAAGTTAAGAGGGCAAATCCAGAAGCCTACACGACAACGCTGCTGTTTGCTGACAGTCGTGTCTACATAGGCATGCAGAGCCCTAAGAAGTCTCTCATGGCTGAGTTTTCCATGAGCAACACAGAAACGCGATAGCAAGGAGCAACAAATTCTAAACTTTGCAATATGCATTTAATATAGGAAGATTAAATGCACCTAAATTACAGTGTATTTTCAAGTGATCCCTTGGAAGCACCCTGAAGCAAGCCCACCCTGAGTTTTCAGCTGTTTCTAATCCCAGTTGAGAGATAAATCTGGAGCGTGCAGTTGGAGAAGGCTCTTCTACCACTGCTTTTAGACTGAACATTAAAAATTAGACAAGCGGTTTCATTTTTGCCGAGATGCTGAGCAGCAATCCACTGATTTCAGTGGGGTGCAGTTTGAGCTCACCATGGAATACACCTGCATTTTTGACGGACATCTATTTGGACTCAGCTGGCGTTCGGAGCTTCCCTTAAAGCCACCCCAAAGCAAAGAAGAGACTCGCAAAGAAATATTTGTGGAGAGGAACTAATTTTGAAGTGAGCTTCTTACAGGAACACAGAGCGACCAAGAGATTTAATTGGGTCTTTTTTGCCTAAAAAGATTCTATTCCAACTGACCTGTTGACTGTGCAGACAGTGTCCAACAGCAGAGCAGTAGGACTTGCACCCCTGGTTAATCACCTACTGTGGCAGATGCTGTTTCTGGGGACCAGTCGTGCAGGTGGCTACCAGGGTTGGCTCCGTTTGCCTCTGCCTGCTTAATGAAAACAGCCTCAATTAATCACAAAAATGAAAGAGAAGCTCTGCCAGTTTGGGCTGGCTGAGGATCTGACCCACAATACTCAAACTGTATTTTGCGGGTGCTAGAAAATGGATCCTATTTTTAATGGAGACACAAGAAAATAATTCAAAAGAATCGGTCAATACTCGCATATATTCTAAGAACTCATCCGTTAAGATCTCTTACTATCTCACCCTTTCAAGATTTCAATGATATGTCATTATAATAATCATTATGTTTCACTAACTTTGGAAGAAATAGTTTGTTAACCTTTGCTAACTGAACAGGGATATACCAGATGCAACAACATTTTCAGACAAGGCTTTTTTTCTTTACCTTTGAATATCAACATGGTTAGTCCTGTTTCAGGCAAGTCAGTTCCATCAATGTTTATTCTACTGAGGAAAATGTAAAAAAAAAGAAATGGATAAACTTTTAAAGATAAATATGGGGACACAAAATTCAGCACACAACGTGAAGAACCCCACACTACCTAATTGTGCGCAGGGTGATAATTTCCCACTGATTAAAGAGTTTGTATTTTTTTCAAATCTTTTTTAAAAAGGAAAATTACTTCTGAAGGTGAAGATGTGCTTAGACAATCATATTAACATATTCAAACAATTGCAATTTGCAAAATAGTAATTACAACTCACTATCTGGTAGCATTAATCAAACTTCAAGGTTTAATTCCATTTTAAATATTGATGAAATGTGATTCTCCAATCTAACCCTGGTGTTGCAGGGTTATGGAAGCAGCCAGTGACAGAACAAGAGGAACGTGTCGTTAACAAGCAGCTGCCACAAAGAAGGATCGGCATCTGTGATTTAAATTGTTAGCTGCACAGTCAGGTAGAGTGTAAAAAGGGTAGTCAAGAGGCTGTTAAGTCCATTGCTGCCAATTACTAACAATCAGGGAGGAGCTTTAAGACTTGTTCAGTACAATAAACCCAGTTTGTCTTGTTTCAGGGGTTACTACTGAAGAGGTTGCAGCTGCACTGATTCAAATAGCCCTAAAACTACAGTAATTATCAACCAGTCTTCTTTAGTGTAGCAAAAGTATGTTTTACCATAGCTTAACTCTTTACATTCTAATATTTCCTTGCTCTTCTCCCATAGCTAGCCCTGGAGCCGTTCTCATCCCTGGGTCTGTGGTTCTTCTTGCTTTCATTTCCTTTTCCCTAGAGCAAAGACCAGTAGCAGGCTATGCCTAGGAGGGATGGTGGCTCTAGGGCTTTGCTTGAAGTTATTAGGTTTTTTTTTGAATACTGCGTCATTACGTCTGCTTTTTTGTTTTCGTATAAAAAGTTGAAATTCATATAGCTCATTCGTTATTTTTTATTTTTTTTTTACATCTGATAAAAACACGCACAAGTTCAGCAGTACTTATGAATGCGTATTTAATTCGCCTGGGATCAGATCGCTGCATGAACCGAGATGTTTTGGGATGGGTCCAGGAAGGCTAAAATACCGTAGAGCAACCTGCCTTCTGTGCTGTCCTAGGAGATGATGAAAGCCCAGAGTGCAGGGGGAAACAATCTGGGCAAAGAAACCGAGGACACGTTGGAAACCTGTTATATGAAGACAAGTTATCATCTACACTTATCAGTGCTTATATCCTCGATGCTCAGCACTGTGGGAGCTGCGGGTTTCTCACTAGGAAGGCAGACTGGGTTTTTTTCTGGTACTCAGGTGATCCACGCGTGTCTGTACCCAAACACGAGCTGGATAGTGGCGATGTATAGCATGTCTAAGTGTTCTTTACCTCTTCACTGTGACAGAAACAGGCAAAGTTTCATTTTAACGCGATTATGACAAACTCAGATAAACTAATTTTTTTTTTAGTTAAGGTGATTCCAGCTAAAAAAAAAAAAAATCACAGAGCTTCCCAAGCTGGACAGTATCTATTATAGCCGAGGCTCACGTGATCACGTGCTGGAACACCTAGTGCCTAGAACAAAAGCCAGTGCATTGATTATGGCTTTGATGTTGTTTTAAGAAAGCTTAAGGACCACATTTGCATTCCTGCCACAGCGCTCAGTGGAATCTCTGCCTCTGTAAGGACGGCGTGGTCTTTAAGCAAGATTCAGTGCTCATCTTTTTTATTTCCCTTCTAGCATCCTTTTCAGCATTTCTTTTCTCCTAGTTTATACTCAAATAAGAAATGTGCCATTAAGAGGGTATTTGGTTATAGATCTATTGATTCGTAACATAGGAGATAAAAAAAGAGATCACGCCACTGCAACAGAGGCAGAGCTGAACTTAGCTGTTCTATCCAAATGGGAACCATTTTCCAGTCATTAAAGCAAACCTACAGGCTGAGCTCTTGGAACAACGGCAGCACAAGTGTGTTCTCCAATCCCTTCACAGTCACTGGGGTGCTGCTCAAAGGTGGCCACTCGCCACCACGACTGAGCTTTTGCAAGCCAGCACCCTTGAGTGGGCAGTGGGAAAAAGGGTCAGGAGGCACAAGCAAGAGCTTTGTCTGGGAACCAGTGACCGTGTGCAAAGAGCAAAGTGGAGAACAGGCTCGTAAGGAAAACCTCCTGTGAGTCACTGGCCTTTCTGACCACTGGTTGTCACCGGTGGCAGACAAGTGGTGCCGTAGGGACATGCTTTCCTTAGCCCACTTTTACCAGGATGCCAACAGAGCTGCGTGTGAGCAGCACCTTACAAGAAGCAAAGGAGTACACTCGACTCGGCCAGGAAAGAGAAAAATGAGAGGGTAGCACGAAAAAAACCCTGAATTAAAATAGGAAAAAAGCAAGCTGACTTGATTCAAACCCCACTGCAACCAATAAGATTAACCCCCAAGCTTGAAGACTTGTGCATCAGACCTAATTTGTCACATACCCTTCTGTGAGCTCTCACTTCTTACATCAGCGCAACGTCATTCCCAGGACCGTCCTACCTTGGGCATTTCAAATGCAACGACATCGCTTCAACTTAAAGGTACAAATCCACAGGCAAAAGACCTCTACAAAAATTGGACTCCATACAGGCACCGTGCTTCTTTCTGGCTCTGTTCTGACCTGCCTCAGCAGGGCACTCGGCTCTCTAAATCGCGGGATCGCGCGCTACGCCAAGCGACCGTCACTGCCCCGGGATCGCAGCCCCTCGGCTCCATCCTTCTTGTGATCATCTACTCTGTCAGGTAATAAAGGCCTGCTACAAAACCCTTAAAATTTAGATGGAGGCAGGTTAAACACATCAGCAGCAGCTCATCTGAATTTCTTGAGACAGTGGTAAACACAAGAAGCGGCTCCAATGCATTTCGTTTATATGAAACAACACCTGTATTTATTTTTAAGTAATACTTTGAAATTTTTTTTTCCAAGGCTTTTTAAAGTTTGTTTTTCCTGGTCTATGACACAGTTCTCTCTTCCCCTACACAAGCGCTAAAGAAAAGGCTGCAGAACAGTTTTTGGAGACAAGACTGTTTAAATCCCCAGAATTAAGAAGTCACAACTTCACATTTTTTTTGTAATCATACACAAAATTTCTATTCAAACTTTACTAGACAGTTTTTTTTTTCCCTACATTGTCTTTGATTTTTTTTTTCTTTCCACACTGTCATTATGCTCTGAGAATGAATACAATAGACATGAATATTAACAAGGGACACAGAAGATGGTCTAAAATACATCTATCAATCAGCCACTCTATGAGCTTATTGATACCCGTCGCAGCGTACGGTCCAAAAGCAGCATGGAAAGAAAAGCCGGAAGACAAGAATCTAGGATTTGACTATAGATTTTTCTTTACCTCCACTTTTCATAAACTGACAAGCAGCACAGACACAGTACTTAGAAAACACGTGTTTCATTTCTGATAGTTTCAACCCAGCTCCTGCACATCTCCTGCCAAAAAGTCAAAAAATAAAATCTGTACGTGTAAATCGCATAGTTCGGCCCAAGCTAAGCTTACCAAACACAAATCATCAGAGTCATTGCCACAGATCCAGTACCTCCTGCCTTGACACGCTCCAACACAACAACACACAATCTTTTAAAGAAACAAACGAACAAAAAAAACCCAACCCTGCCGTGTTCTAAGAGATGCCGGTGGCTAAAAATGGATTTATTTCTCAAAGGAAAAATTGCTTCTTTGAGCTGGACCCTAGCGATGGAAAGAGCAGATCTGACATGGTGATATTGGGCATTCTCTTTCTCTCCCTGTTAGATGACGATGAGCATGAATGGATCATTAGGACCTGCCGGAAAGCTTGGGATGAAACAACGGAACATAAACCGAAACCATGAAAATAGTTTTCGCTAGACAATAATATTCCAAAGCAGGTAATGTGACTCACAATAAACCTCATTTGTCCTCGTGGATTTGTCTCACCCTTTCCCTCTACAGGAATATAATCTTTTTGTCATCACTGTCAGCACAAACAAAAAAAAAAAATGGAAATAATCATTTAATCAGTCATGCTGAGAAAAAGCCATGGAAAAAAAAAAAAGCTGACTGTACTCACAATAATATTCCTGAGAGGTGTGTGGTGTAGTATATATAAATGTTATTAAGCCTGAAAACAATTTGTTAAAAAGAGTGCCTCAGATTCAGTGTTGAAGTCATTCAAATCCATCTTAATCAACATTATTTTCCCAGATTTTAGTTAGCTGTCCTGGTGAATTCCTTTCCTCTCTTTTTGCTCAGTACTTTGATATTGATTGATCATTGTAATAATGTACACCAGAGGTATTCTTTAATGACTGGTTTGCTAACTAGGAAATTATATCCATTTACTACGAACGTTTGTTGAACTCTCCTGAAGCCAGAGTTTAACAAAATAATAAAAGAGGAAAACTGGGTGGGTTGCTGCTTGATTAGTAAGCCAGAAAGTATTTAAAAATAAAATAAAATGGAATTACATCATTTTCTGGATGTAAGTGCCAGCACTTCTACTTGCATTAACTTTATTTATTACACAAATAAGACATTTACAAAGCACAACATTAAAAGTATGTAACAAAACAGACATCGGTTTTACAAAAAAGTGCTTACAATTTAGTTTTACTTTTTTAAAATAAATATTAGTCTTGACTGTCCACTCATTCAGAGAATTTTTTTTTTTTTAACCATAGTAGCCAAGACATGCAGAATTGCAACATGCTACCACAAAATGATTGGCAGATGAAATAAAATGGATGTGTCTATAGTTGGCATCCTACTGATATATATCACTGATAGTAGTGCAGGATTGGTTCCCACTCCCCCGTCCCAACTAGTGAGTTGTGTAAGCACCTTTAGCTCGGGCCTTGGGGTTAACCAGCGTGAGCCCAAAAAAAAAAAAATGAAATCATTGGTAATAAAACTGTAAACCATTCTGCGTTCGGATCCTAGCCATATTTAGTTACCCTATTAAACTCGAGTGAAAAGCCTTTCACTGGCTATCTGCACTGGGCTTTGTCTGCAAAAGGTTTTGTAAAGAGCAACTGGAAAAGTTTAGTACGTGGAGTCTGCGTTGCTGCACCAGAACCCATTTGGCAATTACTGAATAAACTAAGAAAATTAAAATCCTTCTAATTTTTTTTTTATTTTTTTTTAAATCTACAGAGAGGAGATGAATGCAAATGACCTGAGATAAGGTTTGGTTCAGTGGCAACAGTCAGTGTGAAATATGTTGTGAAACAATGTATTGAATAAATTAGAGGATTTCTTACATTCTTGGTACAGTTGAGTATTTTCCATACACATAATTAGCTCTAAAACTGCACAAGCTGAATTGCTTCCAGTTTTTGCAAACAATTTGGGCTTAATATAAACAGAGCCTGATTTTGGAATTAGCAAAGCTGCTCCTGGCTACTTACGGGGGCAAGTGCCCCGGAGCCTTGTCTGGCCCCGTGGGCAGCGGCGACTCCGCTTCCACCGGAGAGAAGCGCCCACGTGCCCTTGGCCCTCGGCTCTGCGCTCCAGTCTGTCACTGGCATCGGTTACAAGAACGCTGATACTCAGCACAGTTCGCAAGTGGGTTGGTTTTTTTTGAGCAGTAACTAAGTTGATATTTAGCAGATACATATTTAATCATTTCCCTTTCACCGCACCGCCGAGGCAGAAGAGAAATGCATCACACCGCTTTCCCCCCTCAACAGAACAGTTGTGGAAATCTCAAGCGCCGTGGGATGTCAAGTCAAGTTAGAGCCTGAAGTCTCGCCTTCAGTCTTAAATGAAATAACTACCCGTTCATTTACGGCACTAATTCCACAACTAACAATCATCAGGATGCACGAGCACCAATGGAGAAGGAAGTCGGGCCCAGGTGATGCTGCCGACCACCCCGTCGCACGCGGACGCAGCAACCCACCGCAACCTGGATACCTCAAACGCCCCACCGACGGCCAACACAAGGAACACCCGTCCTTTACTCGCTGCCACGGATGAGGACAAAATCGACCGCAACAAACGAAAACGGTGACCGTCCCCTCCTCGAGGGGACACCTCTGCAGTGGCGGTTCCCGGCAGGACAGGTGCGAGGCAGTGCCTTGTCACTGGTCACACGCTGGAAACGGTTACTCGCACGTCAGGACGTGACAATAATACTTTGTGGACTTAATTTGCTCTCTCCTGTCAAACGTTATTTTAAACTGGGGATAGATCTGCTAGCTGCTGGCTGCAATTAGACACAACACCGGCCTAACTGCCCAAGGTATTACCATCACTGCCCAAGGTATTATCATCACGCTCTCTTTATATATATTATTTTCAATATATAAATGCACACACACAGAGGCATGTGTGTGTATATATATATATATATGTATGTTTATTCCAACAAATATCAGTGCACACTTGCACTCAGTTACTTCTCAAACCAAGAGATCTTGGCGGCCACCTCAGCAGACATCACATCTCCACACACCATCCCCCAAGCGGTCAGAGCGGCAAGCGGAGCCACGCGTCCGGCCGTCGGTGCCACACGGAGCTTGAAGCCACAGTCAGGAGAAGGCTTGGCTTGTCTGCCATACAGATTAGCCAAACCAGTGGGATGGTTGCCCACCTGGCCGATGCTGGAGATTGATCCAGGATCTCCCAGAGAGAAAAAAGCCAAAAGCCAAACACACGTATCTACAGTTTGAATTAAAAACAAGTTATGTAACGGATGGATTTCTGTCTTCTGTTCCTCAGGCACAGCTCAGTCACGTTAAGCCCTAACTGTGGCTCATAGTAGGCTTTCACATTCTTGGAAGTACGGCCTCACAGACAGCAGCAAGACAGACCCTTGTGCTTGCAGGGAGAGAGGTTTCGTTACAGACCTGCTCTTGGCACGGTGCAGATTGAGAAGGGCTGGCAAAGGTTACTTGTTTACTTTTTGTTATTACCATCAATGAAGGATCATTTCAGAGTTTTTTTCCCTGATTTGGGGCCAGACTGCTGAGTGCTTCCTCTGTTGCAACGAGCCCTGGGGTGCCTGCCTCACCGGCGGCAGTCCTCCCGGGCTGCGCCTTCGTCCGAGGACTTGGCGGGAGCCGCAGCCGTACTCCAGCGAGGGAGAGCAACAGGAGGGCAGAGGGCATCAGAGCGGCGCTGCCGGATAAAGGAACAGCCCATCACCTTGCTGTCCATCGCTCAGCTAGCGACTGTTCCTGCCGGCCTTACTGCTGGTTTTGCCTTTTTAACTGGTCTCCAGTTTCTACCCCACTGTTTCCACTGACTGACCTCGGGTCCACACCAGGGCAGAACATCTCTACACCTTTATGGCCAGCTTGCATTGAGGATTTCCCAGTCCCAGAGTACAGAGCGTCTGAGAGTTTTGTGTAGGTACATTCTGAAATCACCCATTTGTGATCCAATATGACTCCAAGGAAATAAAGTAGCTTGTTAATAAAGAACAAGAGTAAAAAATAAAAGAAAAAAAAGATTTGGCAGATGGCTGTGAGAGGAGAGAGATATTCCGTGTTCTAAGAACAAGTCAGCAATCAAAAACTTCAGGGTGCTAAACCTGGCTCTGTCACCAACCCCACGGTTCCTCTCAGTTGAGAGCATCTCAGTTTCCCCTCCTATAAAACGGGGGGAAAAACACTAAGATTTACTTACCTTAGAGTGATCAAAGGACATGTGATTCTAAAGCACTTTGAGGAGGAAGAAAAACTGCCTATTTCCAGCTGGCATCGTATTTTCCACTTAGTGGAGTCTCAGCTACCCGCAAGTTTGGCTCAGGAAGGTCTGTGTACACATGGAGTTGCTGAGCCAAAAAGCCCATTTCAGATTTCACACATGCAAGTGGAAATAAGGAGGGATGTCCGGGAACCGACAGCGCTTCACTGGTGCAAAAAGAGAATCAGGCCAAACCACGTAAATTCCTCCTTCCTTTATGTTCAGAGGTGATCATCGACCCGCCCCCGAGACTCAGCATGTTCTGGTTTGTTCATATTCCCATCGCTTTGGGAGCAAGATTTGCAAGCACAGTAGAGTCACTAAATGTTGACTGTGTCTGGCATTGCCTTGGAGAGGCTCACGGTCATTCTACAAGTCCACAAGAAACAAGTGAAAAATGTTAACTCTGCACTCAACACACACATACACAGAGCGTCGCCGGAGAAATAATAGTGGCCGTTAGGTGCTGGTCAATGGAAAGAACTGAGAAGGCTGGATCTGAGTTTCTCCTGCGTGATACCGTTGCCTCGGGCTGGACGCTGCGTTTCAGCGGCTGAGGGGCAGCGGTGCTGGTAGCGCCATGGGCAGATGAGGAAGAGTTCGCGCAGTCAGTACTGAAAGAGGATGACCTGAGCGGGGAAAAACGGGAGTCGAGCGTTAGCCACTGTCAGAGGCAGACAAGCCCTCGCGATGGAAACTTGTTTTCAGGGACTTTCCAGGGGAAAAACGCTCTCCGGAACCTCTGCCTGCCCAGGAGCCGCCAGCCCGGCCCGTGGAACGGGGAAAGCACAGTGGAGGGAATGGGACTGTGGCAGCACACACCTGAGAGCTGCCCCTCCGAGCACATTTTTAGCTAGGAAACCACATCACACTGGGCAACACTCTCAAACCGGTATGTAAATGATTTGTTCAGATACAGCAGCTACCGAGAAGGATGCAGACCATTGCCAACAGTCCTTACTCTATCCGCCTAATCAGCACAGGCTGTATCTTGCTGCTCGGCAAATACAGCCTCTGTCCCTGCCATCAGCCAGGGGAAGCAGCCGCGGAGCTGATCACAGCTCAGTTCTCCCGCAGCCGCTGCGCTGCGTACTCCGAGAGGAGCGGGGCTGCATGCCCCGTGTGCGGAGGAAAACAGACTGAGCATTCACATGGGTTTTCCTAGGATCTCAGATATCACTCCCTTTTAGAAATTTTGGATGTGGAAAAAGAGGCTGCTTCGGGTTTCAGGAATTCAGTGTGCAAGTGGCCGTTTGGAAAAGGAGCTGGTTGGGGGCAGCTCCATGTCCTGAGAACCCAGTTCTGCAACAGCCACCAGCACATCTTTGCATTTAAATGACAGGAGCCACTTGCTGCAGTGAAGTTTCCCTGGACTGTGTAATACAATTTTCTGAAAATTCTCCAGCTTGTTGTGCAGCTTTCACGGTAACATTTAATCCGAAAATGTAACTTTGCTGTGCCCCTGCTTGTCCTTATCAAAACAGAGCTCAGTAAGCTACTGTCACTGTACTGAGTAGACAGCTCTTTGGAAAGAGAGATGCTGAGAATTTCTAATAGGAAAGACAAAAGCTAAAACCAGGCAGAGTTGCCAAAGGCTCAGTGTTTCCTCAAAATGAAGTCACTTCGACTGGGATCCTAAATAAAATTTTACAAGCCTAAGCATATTTCAGAATTCTTACCCTCAACTAAGCTGTGTGTTTGAACAGACAGACACTTTCAGTGCTGAACAGAAAAATAACAATATGCAATATTGTTTCCTGGCCAGACATTGTGAAGTAACATTCCTACTTCAGATATTGTGACAGCCAGCTGTTATTTGTTTTTAAGCAATACTGGAATCCCCAAGAAATGAATCAATCTTATTAACTCATGGAAAACTGGAAAGTCAGCACATGCCACAGGTTCCCCCTACTCCGTTGTTAACAGCCAGCGGCCGTTCGCACCGACAGCGCGGGCGGGCAGCTGAGGATCAGAGCAGGAGAACGGAGCAGGAGAACAATGGGAGAGGAGCTCAAGCAGGAAGATGTGAGGAGCCTTCAGTGGGCACAGGCACAGCATCCCAGCACATCACAACAACGAGGGGTATTTCCCAAAGAACAAAGTGATGTCATTTTGACCAACAGTTGGGACGTCAATCTAGGGCCACCAAAATTGAGAAAAAAGACACATGAGTGAGCGGCAGCTGCCAGAGGTCATGGAGAAGCAGTGATGCTGACAGGAGACGGCAGTGGCAATGATGNTGCTGCTCCCGCCGCACCGCGTTTCACCAAAAGAAAAAAAAAATAGAAGGAGACAAAAACCGAAAAATCCCCATCTTTTTGTGCAAAAGGCCAATGCGAAGCGCAGGCTGGGAGCCCCCTCGCTCCCCGAGCCAGCGGCCCAGGAAGCGGGGGTGGCCCGCGGCACATTCAGCGATTTTCGTTTTAGTTTTGCTCCGGCATCCCTGGTGCCCGCGGGAAGGGACCCGTCGCAGCTCCGCCAGAGCGAGGGGGCTTCCAGCTAAACCCGATTATTTTTAACAGCTGCTATTCGCTCGAAGGCAATTTAGAGATTCAGTCGTTACTTTAAAACCGCCTTTGGAAAGGTCCACTCTTAAAAAAAAAAAAAAAAAAAAAAGCAACATCAACCGCATCGGAACGGCTATTAATTAAGGAAAACGCTGAAAGTGCCCCGAAGCAGCACAACGGCACCGCGAACTTCCCTAAACCTTCCTGTTGAGAGTGAAGGAGATTTCAGTGAAATCACCNGACGGCAGTGGCAATGATGTAACGCAAAATAAATAAATAAATAAATAATCTTTGCTACAGTTGAGATTTGGCCCCAAAGCCTGAAACAGGGACTACAATTACCTTCTCACCCCTATTAGATAGTGGTCCTTCCATGTCTGCTTTGAGGTGCACTGGTGGAGCAGTGTAGGGAAGTCTACAGTGCACTTGTCCACACTGTACCTGACCTGTGGATGAGAAGAGGCTTCAGCCTCTGTTACTACAAACAACACACACCCTCCAGCCGGCACGGTCAGGCTTCCACCAGGGAGCAGCTCAGGATACACCTGGAAGAAGAGGTCCCTGGCGGATCAGGCAGAGGTGCAGCAGGAGCCACGTTTCACTACAGCCCACGTGGGTGAGGAAGGGGAGAAACCCCACAAGAGTTACAGAGTCGAAACTCCTGTCCAAGTATGACCAAAGCTGCCCACCACTCAGAAATGAATCACCAGCACTTGATAACTGGTAGAGAAAACCACTCTAAGGAGACCACTTGACCACCGAGCTCAACAGGGCACATCAATGCCTCTTCTCCGTGACAAAGAAAACACAAGGAGAGCCAAGGACCAGTCAGGTAAAACCCAGGCGGTGACCTTCCTGAGGGTGAGGTATGGAGGGAAAGAGGCTGCAGCAGCCCCTCCCCGCTCCTCCTCTCGTCTGGGGCTTCCCCGTAAACACCCCTTCAGAAAATCCCAAAGACAAAGTTCATCAGAGCAGGAGGAGGAGCAGCAGCACGCACACCAGCCGCGCGTCCGCAGTACAAGGGCATTTTCGACAGCGCTCCGTGCCGTGGTGCTACCGCCTGCTCCCGGGGAGCACCCCCTGCCCTGCTCCCCCGCCAGGGAACCCCGCTGCCGGAGCTCTGACACCCACACTTACTTTCTATGTATCCGTGAAGCGTCACCATCCGGGCCCGCTCCGGGCTGCTGAAGGGCGAGTAGTGAATGTCATCGGAGAGCGACGAAGGGATGCGGGACGGGGGGGCTCCCGAGGGCGGCACCGTGTGCTGGGGGGTGTGTTTTTTATGGCGGGCTCTGCAGTTTTGAAACCAAACCTGAAACAAAAGCGGCGAACCCTGTGTCAATGGAGAGACAACGGGACTGAAGTGTGGTCCTCCAGCAAGATCCTGTGACGGGTGCCTCTTCTAAGTTGTTTTTTTTAAAAAATCAAATTTAGAAAGCTGCACATTGAAATACCTCACTAGTGTTCCACCAGCTTCCATGGCTTCGTCTTACATGTACTAGAGCGAGAATTTTGTCTCAAGACAATACAGGCATCAGGGTGCCCGAAGTGGCATCGCAACTACTGATGTGTCTTGGTCAAAATTAACACTGTTCTTTATTCAGGTAATTAAAACTTCTGAGCTTGTCGCAGGAGTGAAACACCCTGACTAGAAACTCACGTTAACGATCACACTGTTTCCTTCCACGCTAAAATAATCTTAAAGGCAAGCTGCTTCCTGAGCTCAAAGGGCTGCAAAAGCCCTGGGTAACCGCTTGGTTAATCACTTATTAATTACTTGTGGTGTCTCACATTCAGAAACCGCATCAGCGGAACATTAAAGCTGAGAAAGGAGGGTTCTGTGATGGGATACAGCCCTAGTCCATATGAATAGCAGGTATGAGCCCTCTACCCATATCTCACTGGTTTTAATTAAAGAGATAGTTAGGGGGTTATTTCCTAGAGTTAAACATGCATGGAAGGGTTTTTTTTAATGCTAATTAATGTAGTAAGTTCTTTCTTAAGCTTTAATTTTTGAAAGATTGCTGAGAGCAAAAATCTCTCCTAAGGCTGAGCGAAGAACAGCTCTCTGAGGCCGAGCACACCGGACCACAGAGAAGGAAACAGTCGTAAGCATTTGACAAATTGTTTCCTGCTCAAAGTGCCTGTAAAATATACCCATATAAAAAATAGCCCAGCGTGCAGCTTGCTTGATCTGCAGCTAAATGAAGAATCTCAGTAACTGCGGCTTGAGCCAGATTTTCACACACGAAATTTAAATGTGTCTTTGGCAAAACAAGCCTGGATGAAAGCTCCAGATTTATTTTAATCACTCATGCTTTCATTGCATGCAGAAAGTGTGTCAGCAGAACATTAAAGTGAAGAGAATAAATGTCACCAAGGGGCAAAACCGGGCTGTCTGCAGAGGCAGCCAGCTGGGAGTGGCAGAGGGGACATTTCTCTCCGTCTCTACGGCACCGCTCTCGCTCCAGAGCGGCACAAGTGCAGGGACTTCCCTGCCACCGCATTCCCTGGGGCTGCAAAATCCCTTTTTCTTTAAACTTCCCAACCTCAGCTCTTCCCAAAGAGAGCCAACTCTGCCTGCTCATGGTGGGGATGGCTGCTGGCTGTTGAGGAAGCACTGGTGCTGCCCGTGCCTGCTGCCTGGGACTGGACTGTGTGCTAACAGCAGCTTTCCCAACGGGCATTTTATTGGGAATGGCTGGGAATGAATGTTCCTTTTTTTTTTTTTCTATTGTATTATAAGAGGGAAAAACAAATAGAAATCCTACGAGCAAGACAGAGGAAGGACAGCGCTGGCATCGCTATGGGAGCGGGTGAAACCAGCACACCGGTGAGGCAGCACGAAGCTGCCGGGTGCTGCAAGTCCAGGGGCTGTTGGGAAGGGGCGGGGGGCTGCAGGAACGTGAGCCTGGGCTAGGACCGCCTTTTTGTGCACCTCTTCTGCCTCCTTCCCTCAGGCCTGCTTGGAACTGCTCGCCCGACGGCACCCACACCATGCCCGGCCCTCACCTGAATGACTCTTCGACTCAGCCCCGTCATGTCCGCCAGCTTCTGAAGCGTTTGTGCGTCGGGGTTGTTGTCCTGAGCAAACTGTGCCTGCATGACCTGGGCAGGGGGAGAGAAGAGAGGGGGTCAGGATGAGGCAAGGGAGCGGCAGCCCCTCTGTCCCCCCCAGCCCAGCCTCGCTACCTGCAGCTGCTCGGCGGTGAAGGAGGTGCGGGCTCTCTTGGCCGGCTTCGGCTGACTGTCCTGCTCCGAGGGCACAGCCCCCTCCAGCGTGATCCCATTGCCTACGAGAGAGAAGTCCCACGTGCCGCAGGTCAGAAACTCCCCTGCCTACCTGCCTGCCACCCCAGGGTGGCTCGACGTGGGGAAAACACGCTTGGCATCACAGACGGGGCACCAGCAGCATCCCTTGCTGCAAGCAGGAGCAGAAAGAGCGGAGCCAGCACTGCTGCTCGGGAGCTGCCGGGGCTGCTGAGCTCCTCAGCGTCCCAGAAAGGAAACATCACCAGCCCTGAGGAGTTTATCGTTGAATTAAGAAAAATGCAGCAAGTTGGTGGAAGTCATGGGGAATGAGGGACAGAGACAGCAGCAGGAAGATGAGTGTCAAGGTGGCGTGTGAAGGAAAGCACTGGTGTCCCGCTGGCCCTGACTCTGGGTTACCACTAGGCCACTCTCTCCAGCAAGCAGCTCAGAAGGGGACCTGCCTCCACCAGGCTCACCAACATCCATCACTCCTGCCTCACGGTGCTCCTGGTGACCTCGTCTTCCCCTATGGGTGCTGCATCCATCAGTTGTTTCACGTGCTCACTGCATTTCAATGGGCTTTTTTCTCCTTTCCACGGCCCTGAGCACTTCACATCCACTCCAACCTCCTCCTGGGTTCCAGAGCAGCACCTTCTCCACGGCCTTGGGGTGCCGGTGACTCCCTGCAGTGTGGTGCCCAGGCTCTGAGCAGAAACCACACTAAAGGATGTGCCAGGAGGGGATTGTGCCCTTGCTCCCCGAGCGCAGCATCAAGGTGAGCCCAGTTGTGCTCACACAGCTACGGAGCCTGACAGGCAGACGGCCGGAGAGGGGATTCCTCCTTCTTCACCAGGTCCCTGCCGCAGCCCATGCTCTGCCCGGCTGCTCTCACTGGTGTGGGAGAAAGACCGAGGCGTGATGGATGAGGGAGGATGCCTGAGCGGGGCTGGCGTTCGCCCCGCTCCCAGGACGCTCCTGCACAACCCGGCGCAAGCTCTGCAAGCTGGACCGGGCTGTGATTGTCTTGGCTTGAGTTGAAGGACTTTCTCATATAGTTTGACTTGTTCTTTTCAGATGATGAATGGGACTCTGACTTCAGCAACATCTGTTTATTTTTCTTGTATGTAAAACCTCATGTGCAGAAGAAATTGCTGGGTAATTACTGGAGAGGGGAGCATGGCCCTCCAACTCCAAAGCAACTGCAGCTCTCCAAAGCGACCCCAACCCCTTCTTAAAACCAGAGGCCGCTTGGACGCAAGTATCCAAACAGAACAGGACACACTGTGTGCCCCAGCACTGCCCAACATCGTGGGGCTCAGCCCACACCAGCAGGTCCACACGAGCAGCAACAAATCCCAGCCCTCGGCTGGGGTAACAGCTCTGTGGGACCTCACGGCACCAGCCCTCGCTGTCCTCAGACCAGCCTGACCCTCCAGGCCACGCACCTTCTCCCCCTCCATCCCTGCTCCCCAGCTCCTCGCTTACACCCCTGCAGCAGCTGACCATACAGACAAGAGGCTGTGAGCCACGTCCCGAACTGGGACCCTCCCAGCCTGACTGGGCACTCCGTTTTCATCCTCTTACTCACACACAGTAAACAGAAACACTGATTATTTTCATGTCAGGTGGTTAATGGTTTCCACATGTGACAGGGGCTGGGACACGGCCTTTGCCTCCCGATACCCACTAAGTGCTAGCGAGGGGCACAGACGGCTGGAGCACTGCTCCTGATCAGCCGCAATGCCCCAGTGCAGCCTCAGCCCTGGGAAGGTCCTGGGAGAAGGAGCCCAAGGAAATAAAAGCACATAACAAAAGCAAACAGCCTTGAAGCTGCTGCAGCCATCACTCTGCTTGGGCACGAGCACGGAAGGCAGATGAACCCGGCCTTGGCAGCTGCCTGTGGGCAGGATCCAGCCAAGCTCCCTCCTGCCCCAGGCACAGCTCAGCTCCTGCTACACTGGGTCCAGGAGGTTGGCTGCTCTCCTGAGCTGCAGTTACTGCCACGTCAACATAGCTCAGGTGCTTTCCAAAGCAGGACAGCCCCCAGCACTGCTCAGCCTCCCTGTGCACCACGTCAGACTAACCCCACCGGTTTGTTCCTCTGAGCATCGTCCTGGCCGCTGCCACGCAGGAGGATGAAGTCATGCTCAAGGGGTCAGGAGCTGTGGTGCTGCATGACCTCGGTGTCACCAACTCAGCTGGGAAAGCAGAAGCCGGCCGGCTGCTCACAGCGGGGACAGTAGCGGCACAGTTGGTCTGGGAGCAGCACATCCCCAGGCGGGCAGGGCGGGTGGAAAATGATGGGAAGGTTTTGTCGGATCGCCAGCTTTCCCACCTTCTAGATTTATGACTCAGCCTCAAAAATCCCAGCGGTTTCCTCACGCGCTTCATGTCGGGCTGCACGGGACCGAGGTCTCGGCATCGGCGCACGGGCCCGCCATGAGCCACAGGTGCTGCCGGCACATTGGCCACCCCCAAGAGCCCTCTGCCAGCCCAGCACCTTCTGCTCAAGCCCTTCCAGGGCCACCCAGCACCCTCCTTTGACAACAACAGGTCCAACCCCAGCACCCAGTGATGAGGGTCAGCACAGGGGACAGGGACACGCCGCGCGGTCCCCAGGGCTTGGCCGTGACCGCGGAGCTGGGCTTGCGTACCGTTTTCCGCCGCTCGCTTGAGGTTCTCTATCATGGTGTCGTAGTGAATCCGGCACAGCACCTTCTCCTCCACCAAGCCGAACTCCTCGCCGGTGGAGAGCTGCCGCTTGCAGGAGAAGCAGGCGAAGCAGGCGAGGTGGTAGGCGTTGCCCCGCGCTCGCCGCACCCAGTCGCTGGCGTAGATCTGCCTGCCACAGCGGGCACACTTTGTACCAAACCGGCTGCAGGAGGAGAAGAGGCAGAGTGAGGACAGGCAGGACGAGGGCGCTGCTGCCGGTCCCATCCCTCGCCCCGTCCAGCCCGCACCCCACAACATACGTGCAGGGAAAGAGCTGCAGCGAAACTGTCCCACCAGTGCCATTTCCCCCATCCGGGTGACACGGGCAGTGGCACTGGCTGGAGTGGAGTGTGACTCTCTGCGATCCCGCAGTGCCAGACACGACCAAGGAGCTGAGGTGACACAGCGCCACAAATCAGCTCCCAAGCCCGTGGGCTTTTTGTTTTGATAACAGCCCGTGTGAGACTCGGCTGGAAACTGTGTCGGAGCTGGTTCTCCCCCACTGCCATAAATCAAAACATGTGTTTTCTCCTCACACATACAGACACACGCATCTGCTTTTTGCTCCAGTGAGGAGTCTCCTCGCTGCAAGAGGAGAACGATCGCGCTTAAGTGGGGTACGCTGGGAAGTAGCTCAGCACAATCAAGAGGCTACAAGACGGGCAGGATCCCTGCGCTGGGCGCTGGATGTTTGCGTGCATTTCTGAAAAAAATCCATTTCTGCTGGGACGCAGTGATTCACGGGGAGCAGCAGACGCGGCCCTGCAGCCCTGCACCCCCAGGACAGCGCAGGCAGGGTCAGGCACGGCCTTGGTTTGGCTTCTGCAGTTTAGTGTTGTTGCTGCTTCCAAAAAGAAATGCGACGAGCAGCGAGCAGCAGCAAGAGCAGCGGGGGAGAAACGAGCATCTCCTCTGTCACCACAGAGCTGGTGCCGGCTCCGACAGCCTGATCACAGCCGCTGAGCTTCTCCACACCCCCGGCACACCCACCACCACCTCAGGCTCCCCACCAGCCCCCCACTGCAGCTGACCCCCCACACTAGCCACCGCCACTGCCAGAACAGCTCCAGCATCTCAGCACAGGCACAAAACACCGAGACGAGCTGACCGCACGGCAGAGACACCCGGTATTGTCAGCCCTCCGGTGTGGGTCTGCTCAGGTCAGCCCCCCACAGCCAGCGCTGCTGGTGCCTGACTCCCCGCCACCGGCTCAGCGAGATGCAGAAAGACCATCGTGTATTGGAATTACTAATTGCAAAACTATTTGGGAGGAAAAGAGAGGTTTCGATTTTTCAGCCTGACCATAGCTGACCAACAAAAAAAAAACAACAACCCAACAGACTTCTTTAAAGAGGACATTTCTGTGCTGAAATTATACAGACTTAGCTAAGAGACTTCACTAATTTACTTCAGATGGGAACATTGTAAACTGACTTTGTGCCAGCTAGTTTATATAAACGCACAAACAAAAGAACTGTATTAATTTTTTATTTAGGAATAAAGATCATTCCTGTAAATTGAATTACTTTGAACAATGTGCTATGTAAACAGTTGTACTCGCTGAACGGTATCAGCGGAGGGGCAGGCTTACCGAGCTAATAGCACGTGGTAATCGCCGCTCCCTGCTCGAATCGCAGCCTGCTGCAGAGAGAGGGAGCACAGCACGGGGGAAATGGGCACGTCCCAGTGCCTCTGGGACCGAGGGGAAACTGAGGCACAGGGCACGGCATGGGAACCATCACACATCCCATCACACACCAACTGGGAACTGGGGGAGACACTCAGGTGGCTCCAGACCCACCGCACAGCGACCCCCCGTTGGTGGCGGTTCCCAAGAAGTGGAGCAAGGGGCTGCCGAGGCAGTGGCAGCCAGAGCAGGCAGGGGTGACACCACTGTCCCCTGCAGAGCCACGAGGCTGAGCAGCCCAAAGTGGGCACGGGGGCCACACGGGCCGTGACGCTGGCAACTGCCGATGCTGTGCCTGCGACTCTTGGCCAATGCCTGCCTGTGGCACAGATCACAGCGACCGGGTTTTACAGAAACCAGGCTGAGCTGGGGCTGGGCACGAGCACCTACTGTCACCCAACAGAGACAGCCACCGCCAGCAGCACAAGAGCAGGGAGAGAAACACTTGTGAGCAGCCTGCCCTGACCCGTCACCACTGGAAATGACGGCTCAAAAATACAACAGATTTCAATTCACCGAGCTCGCAGGGCAGTGGGAGCCCAAAAAGTCCTGTCTGCTCAGGTCTGCAGGGCACCCTGTGGCTCCTGCCATCCTCTTAGTGGGGATACAGATGGGAACAGGGCTGCACTGCTGCAGGAAACACAGAGCTGGAGGCTTTCCCTGAGCCCAGCACTGTGGCACGGGCTGAGGCAGCACAGGCCAAGGCATCACCAACATCTGGCAGAGCCAACAGCTCAGGCCTCGCACGCATGGGTTGGGATGGGGTGAGTGGATGCTGCCTGCTCTCCGCAACCATTAGCACTAGGAGATGGAAACTACCAGCAATATTACCAGGAAAGACTCATCCCAGAGAGATTCATCCCAGAGACTCATCCTGCCACCCCCAGAGGCAGCTGCAACATCTGGTATGTGGGCAGAGCAGAGGGGGGAGGATGCCCTGCTGTATCCTGGTTCCACACACCACTTGTACCCAGGTGCTGCAGCTCCCTCAGGCTTGCTGGGGGTGAGGGATGGGGCAAGGGGCAACCAGGGCCCCCCACAGCTTCAAACATCCCTGTTCTCTCCTGGGCCCACTCCGTAGGATGCCCCTAACACTGCCCTCAGGGTGAGCTGAATTCCTGAATTCCAGGAATTACCCCAAATCACACAGCCGACCAGCAACAAGTTGCAGCAGCAAGACCATCTCCACATCGAGCCACAGCAGTGCTCAAGCAGGAGCAGCATCACGGTGGAGCACAACAGTGAGGGGCAACAGAGGCCACCTGGGCCACAGCCGCACTGGCCCACCCACGGCACAGCTCTTTTGCTGTCCCAGCCTTCAGGGACACACACCGGGGCCAGTGACCCCAGACTTGCTTGTCCAAGGGCTGCCCAGGAACACAGGGAGCCATGGGGGTCAGAGCAGGAGTCACGCTGGGATCATGCCGGGCTTCCCTGCGACCGGAGCCGTGGAAGCTTGGCTGTAAGCAGCCCTCGCATCGCCCGGGAACACAATGTTCTGCTCAATGAGCTCCAATTTTAATTTGGTTCTCCTCAAAGCACTGGAGCCCTGGATGCCAAATGCAATTATTTGACAAGACACAGGAAACAGCAGCGATTGCTTAAAAACGCACACGAGGCCGCGGAGCAGCGGCAGCACCAGCACTTACGCAGCCCCTCACGTGAGTGGGGAAGCAAAGGTTGGACAGACTGGGCCTAAACATGCCCACCATCAGGCAGTGGGGCAGTGCCCATGGATGGCCCCGTGCCCAATGGTCCCCAAGCCCTGGGTGTCCACAAACAGCCCTGTTTCCCGTGGAATCAGCGCCGGCGCAATAAAAGCTGCAGTGTGCTCCACGCAGCGCACATCCCACCGCCCCTTCCCATCTCCCTTGGCTAGAAAGACCTACACGTGGTAGAATAGATCTTCTGCTTTGCTTTAAAAAAAAAAAACACAATAAACCGCACAATTCATCTGCAGCAAATAATAAATAATAAAAAAAAAAATCACGAGGCAGATTTGTCGTTTGCCAAGCGCCAAGTCCCGGTTGTCCCGCGCTGACCAGGCTGTGGGCCAGGATGCTCCCGGGGACAGGAGAGGGTCAAGGCTGGACGAGCGACTCCCCGCGATGGGTTTGCCGAGGGGGCAGCCGGGGAGTTCCGTTCCCGGCCG
>VWZK01000099.1:68754-82875 GCA_013396935.1 Baryphthengus martii | reverse complement strand
GCCCCGGAGCCTCCCCCCCGCCGCCGCTGCCCGCGGGGCGGGATCGGGTGTACCCACCACCGCGGCGTCTGGCCGCCCGCCTCTGCCCGGGCTTCATTAGTAACCTGATAATTCCCCGGCAAAGCCCCGGCAGCGGTTCCACCACGGAGTAATTGCAGGACGGTAACGTGAGCTGATGGCGGCCGGGGATGGATCCTCGCCGTTATTGATTTTGACAGCTAAATTGTTAACCGAGAGGGAAATCAGATGAAAGCCATTTTAGAATAAATACAAGACATTAGGTTTAAACATCGAGGTTGCAAGAAAGGCCGAGAAATCCCTCGGAAACTCAGCCCAGGGCCCACCAGCTCATCCTCCCCTCCATCCTCGGCTCTGCAGAGGCAGAGTGACAGGGGACACGGACAAGTACGGAGGAGCAGTGCTGAGAAAGGACAATTTAAATCACTCGTCCACACTGGCAGGGTCTGAATCACCTCTGGCTGCTCCAGAAGAAACACGTAGGAGTTTGGATGGACACAGCCACGAACACTGCCTGCCGTCCTACACAGGGTGACGTGGGTTGTGATTGCACCCAAGCACGATGCGGGGCTGTAACGGTCACAGCCCATCACGGCACCGGAATGCTGGCGGCTTTCTCTAATTATTAGAGACCCAGCACCCTGGGCCCTACAGTCAGAACAGGCTCAGGAACAGGGCAACTTCAGCCCAGCTTCTGCCCTTCTCTGGCCTCAGGATCAAGTCTCAGCCCTGCGGGCAGCTGGTCTCCTAAGAGCAGGTAGATCTCCAGAACATGAGTCACAGGCTTGCTGCCTGCACCAGGAACACGGCCCGGGCAGCCCTTGGGCAACATGAAGCATTGGAGTTACTGGGGATTAGCACCAACGGCATCCCCGTTCTTACCCCCTCACAGCCAGCACTGGAGCTCATACGAGGCAGCGCTGAGGAGGCCGCGTGTCACAGAGCACCCCAGCCAGAAGCCTGATCTTCCCCTGGGCAAAGGCAGGATGTTGGACCTGGCCTGAGGGAGCCTCACCATAGGCAGGAAGATTGTGGAGGCAAAACCCGCACCAGGGACATAACAAACACTGTCCTTGGTACCTCTCCTTGCCCCCAGGGGTTGGCTGGAAATACAGGGGAAGTAAAGAAACCCCTGAGGGCATAGGGCCTTATGTCAGAGGGAAGAATCAATCCCTAAACTTCTCAGGGGAGCCGGGCCCAAGCTCAGCTCTGCTTCCCACTGCCAGCCTGCCAACCTCTGTACTTACGGCTCCAGAGCCGGCCGCATCCTCCACCACAGCGATGTCACGTTTCCTGCGGTGTTCCAAACCTGTTCTGACAGTTGATATGCAAAACCCCAGAGCTCACGCTCTTGAAAAAAACCAACAAAACCATTACTGGGCATTTACCTCCTCCCAGCTCCAGGGTTAGAAACTCTCTGGCTTTGCTGCTCTATTGCAGCCGGGGGCCTTTGGGAAGCCGCAGCATTCCTGGGAAGCGCTGGCAGCGGGAGCGCCTGCCAGGCCAGCGGCAGCAGGAACGGCCGACAAACACTGACCTGCAATAAAGCTCCCCCAAGTCTGAGTCTGACCGAACAACAGACAAGGCACTTCTGTTAGTGGCTGTGGCGGCACAAAAACAAAAATTACAAAAAAGACTGATGCCATTGTCCCCAGATTCGTATCCATGGACTTCGGCTGATGCCAAGCATTTACCACCCTCACTTCCTGCTCGCCACCCTCGCTTTCCAGGAGGAAAACATGCATTTTAAATGTTTATTCAGAGCCGTAACAATTTCAAATAAATTGTATTTAAATACAAATAAATATCAAAGCACGTTCCTGACAGGAATACAACCACATACCCAATCTGATTCTAGGCATTTTCTAAATTCCCAAAGGAAATGGAACTGATGGCAGTTCTAAAGAACGCAGGTACAGATGCCGAGGACCACAAGCGTTGGACAAGACACAGGCTGTTCACAGAGGAATGCAAACGGGTGTTACTGACACTTCTAGGGGTACAAACTCCCAGCAACACTACTTTTCCCTTCACCCAGGTGCCCAAAAACTGGAAAGCAAGTATCTAACAGCACAAGACCTACTTTTGTCCGATTCAGGCTCTTAACCAGCCACCCACGACAGGCACAGCTCTGCTCCGGACGCTGGGTTCGGAAACACGCGGTGCGCTCTGCTCAGAGGAATGCGCACGGCTGTAGAAATACAAACTCGACTTTGCTACCCCAGCGAGAAACACTCCTGTGTACAGAAACCAGGGGCTGCTGGAAAATGATTTTCCTCCTCGTTTGAGATCAGTGTTAACCACCCAGCTTGGGGAAGCAACTCAAGAGTGACCAAGGAGGAGAAGATCTGCCACTGACAGGACTGGGGAGAGCAGACAGCAGCAAGGTCAGACCCTGAGAGCGCACGTTCTCCGACATCCCCCCTGAACACACGGCCACAGCGCTGTGTGTACTAAGGAGAAAATGATGCCAGATAGGTTTTTTTCCCCCCCTCAGATTTCAATTTTGCAGATGTTGAGGGAGAAGAACGTGCTGCAGATCGAACGGTTTAAGGGAAACGCCACCCACCAGACTCGTAAACCAAGCCCCCTGCGCATGTGACCCAGCACACAGCAGAACCACGTCACCACCACCAGTGCCACTCTACACCAAGAGGCGACCCACCACCTTCAGCCAGCGAAAACCAGGAGCTGGAGAGTAGTTGGTGGGCAAGCGGCGAGGTCACGTGCTTGACAGATGTCTCGCAGGCTGCAGCCTTATTCTCACGCTGTCACATCTGGTTTCTGAAGAGCTGCCACTGAGGGAGTACGGAAGGCAAACGTCAGCTATGCCACCGCTGCGCGCTGGGGCTTAGGGCACAGCGCAGACCTCGTCGGGGGCGGGGGGGGGTGGAAATACGCTAATTCCTACATGGAGACAACACAGCTACAGCCAAAATGACGCTGAACACACCCATCCTGGACCATCATCTTAAGGTCAGCACATCATAAAGCAATGCCTTCAAAGTCTGCAAATCGAAATGGGAAATAAATTTGCTTTGGTGCATATAAGATACTGCATGCACAGTTACCAAAAGTGTGGCAAAATCTATTTAAAATGAGTTTTATTGAAATGAAAAAAAGTTTTCCATGGTAACTACAGAATGTTAATCAAAACCAAGTGCTTCCCCCTCCATTAAAAACACAAGTCGGAATACTCTTTTGTTCAAAAATACTTTAAAAAGTAATCAGTTAAATGGAGTATTTTTGGATGTGCTTTACTCCACAGACTGGCTACTGTTTCTAATCTTGCTAATGAATGCACACTAACGAGAGGTTGTCTGCGTGTTCATCAGAGGCTTTGAAGGGAACCTACTTTTCTCAACAGCGTTCAGCTGGAGCTGCACCGGCAGCAAGGAGCGTTCGGAAGCCCTCCGGTGCTCCGCGCAGCAGCGCTCTGCCCAGGATCCTTCTCACTCTACAAAGTACATAAGCACTGGAGGACTCCAGGTACACAAAGCAGCGCTTCTCGCTACTCTTATCTGTTCATAAGCATCATCTCCTAGATTTCCAGGCGGCTCTGGAATAAGGAGTAGTCCTTTTCTTATCCGGTGGTTTGAAGTAAGAATAAACGGGTGCTGCAGGGTATTCCGCGTCCGGGTTCTCCGCCATCATTTTCAGCTTGGCTTCAATGGCCTTTATCTTTGCGCTGACACTGGAAAGAGGAAAAAGCAGAAGAGAAACTGAGCTGTCTTAGCATGGAACCAGACCACAGCAATCCAGAGGTGGTGCTGGCACCCAAATACTCGGTCCCACGAGGAGGGGCTGGGCAGCCCCCACCGCTGCCTTCACAAGCGATGTGAAGTTGGGAGGCAGGAATCTACTGCTCAAAGCCCATGTGATTGCATTTCAGTTCTCAGCACAGATTTGCTCCTCCAAGATGTTCCACAGCACTGCAAAATAACGGTCTTTGCACCTACTCAGCGCTTTCTTGAGGACGCTGAGCGAGACAAGTACGCAAGGCTTCCTACTTCACGTGAAATGATGTCATTTAAAGAGGTCTGAGCATGTGCAGCAGAGCACAGCTCAGCCCAGGCTGTGGAAACAGCCGAGAAATGAAAGCCAGACTTCCTCCCAGCTACAAGACCTCTCGGGAAGGGAAAACCCCAGACTCTAATTAGGTCAGGGAGAAACATTATTTCAGCATTAGCAGGGTTTATTTATCCCAAAGGGAGAAGCTATCCTGGGTTACACCCCAAATTCCTAGGACTTGTGTTATTCGCTATCCTCCCGTTGGGTACAGACTGAGGAATGTTCCCTTCTCCGCTGCGGCTTCTTGCAGAGCCATCCCCACCAGCACAACTCCTGCCTGCCCCTGACGTAGCTCAATTTGCACAACTCCAGGCTCTCTGCTCCTTACTTCCTAGCGTGTTACTTCAGAATTCCAAGCTCATTTTATCCGCAGGCAAATTCATTATCCCCAATTCTGGTTCCTTGTACACTGACAGAACACAGAGGAAAAAATAATCACCCATCCTTTCAACAAACTGGGAATTAGCAAAGCAGCGCTACATGCTTTAGGTAAACGGAGCCGCTGGAGAATTTAAGCACATCCCACAGAGACTGATCAGCCCTAACACCGGCAAAAAAATAAATTCGTTTTCTGTGAAGTATTACTTGAGATTTTAAAAAAATCTTTTTCCACTACAGTAGCAATTCTTGCTCATAAGCATTTTGCTTAATCAAATCAGTACAGTACAAAACATCTTGTTGAAATTCATACGAAGAAAAGCACACTCTGGCCAAAGGAGCTGGAATGTTACGTGCTCCCAATTCCTCTCCTCACCCCTCTTCCTTCCTACTGCCCTAGTAGTCTCAGACCTTAGAGAATGAACTTCAAGTCTCAAGTGTCTCATGTCAAATAAGTTACTTTGCAGCATGTTGCCTGTTTTAAAATGGCTTTTCAGCCACGTTGGATTTTTTTTGTACAAATGTAACATCAACAACTCTCATCTTACTGAAATGGAAGGAGTTCATTCCCTGCTACTCCCACAGTTTGGTCACCTCTCACCCACCCCATCACCTACCTCAGGTTAGACTGGGGCGGCTCCGTGCTGGAAGATGGCTCCAGACTGATTGGAAGGATCTTCTCATTTTTATTGTGATCATACCTCTGCAAACAAGAGACCAAGGATTGAAGCCAGCTGCAATCACAAACACACCCACCCCTGCCCACCGATGCACTTTAAAGCTGCATTAACATCACCTCGGATTTTGTGAGGCTTTTGCTGGGAATTACTTTGGTGGCCAAACACTGAAACAAATCCCAACCGTGGTATTTGTTTAGTACCAACTTGGAATGTGTAGATTGATATTGAACACTTCTGTGCATTGTACTAAGGATCCTTAAACCTTACCCTGTCCTACCACTTCTTGCTCCCCTCTGTATAAGGCAAGAAGCTAAGACAGTCAATTCTGAGGCAACTCCTGTGCTCTGTATATGCACCGCGTGCAGAGTTAGAAGGTAACCCAAGCACACAACTGCACAGAACTGTGCAGTGCTGAAAGAAAAAAAAATAAAAGGAAAAAAAGCCCAGCTAGGAACCACCTCCCTTCTGTAGAAAGCAGCTTGTGAGTCTGTCATCTCTGTGGGCAACGGGCCTCCCGAACTATTCACAGAGCTCTGCTTCCTTATTTCGCTTGGCACGAGGTCAGGTTTGTTTTTCAGCAGAGCTGCTCGAACCAACAGTGTCTGCTGAGCCTTGGCCACTCATCTTAAAGCTACTAAGCGTGGTGCTGGTATTCTCTAAAATAAACACTTGGTACAACAAGCCAAGGTTTCGAGTCGTTAAATCTTCACGTTCCCAGATCAGAAAACGCCACGCAAACAGACGTGATCGCTGCTGATGTTCCTCACTGCACCCCGGAGAGCCACGCACTGAGCCACCCCCTGAGCTCCCAGCTGAGCAGACACTTTGCTCCTCCGGCTGAAACGCCTTTTACGGCCCGATCATTCCTCAGGCATCCGGAAGCACGTGGCGCTCGGGCAGCCACAGAGCTCAGGAAAATGGAGCCTGGATGTGCTGACAAGAGCCTGGAGCCCTTGAAGTCAATAATTAAAACAGCATGGTCTCCTTTAACTAAGATACCTGCTTGGTTTGGTTCTTTTTTAGCATCCAACACAGATGCACTAGTGTACTTGATAAGAGAAAGGGGTAGAAAGCTGCTTGTAGAATCATCAACACATCCTAAAAGCAAACTACCCAAAGGAAAACAGCGAGCAGCAGCTTCCCTCCCACCTCCCCCAAAATACTTTTATTCGCAAAGAAGGTTATTCAAAGTAAATTGCTTTATCAAATGCCAGCTAGCAAATAACTGCAGGAGAGAAAACAAGAACTAAAAAAATTTCAGAAGGTACTGCCTAAGTTAATATTAAAAACCTGTTTTATGCAACAGAACAAGGAATAAAAGGATATTTAGCTTAGATGTGAAATATGTTGCTTTAAAGTCAGAAATAATTAATGCTGCTGCCACATAAGCACTTTCAGAAGGGGAAGAAACTAACAAAGTACTTGGCAATTGGGAATTTCCAGGCAGCTCCTAACCAGAAAGGGAGCAAAACCACCAAGGGGAGGGTTCAAGCTCTCAGCCAATGACTAAGTTTGGGAAAAGTTAGACTGTGAACACTTAGAGAAGCAAGCTAACAGTTCACCCCGCTCTCATCGGCACCTCCTCCCAGACAACACCAGGTTAAAGTCACAGCTAAGCCAGCACAGGTTAGTAAGCCAGGAGGAGAGGCAGATTGCTAACACCCGTCCTGTGAGTGATTCCCTACAACACACTGAAAACACCTCACTGGGCTAAGACAGCCTGGAGAAAAACGGTTCCTTCATATGTATAAAGTTTGTCAGTTCTGTAAATGAGAAGGCATTCTCGTTTACAACCACAAGCTTACCTTGACTTGTGCGTGTGCCCATCGCACCACCAGTTTCTTGGAAAGGGCCAGTTTCCCATTGAGACACTGGATGGCCTTTTCTGCTTCCTGCACAGGAAGACAGTTCAATAAACAAACCACGTCTTTAGTCAAAAACGACTCAGATGTACAGAGCCTTTTTTTTTTCTCTTTGTTAATCAGTCTTCTGTACGTACAGTCAACCGGCAGCCAAGAAAGTTTGTCCCATTGTATCCCAATCCAGGAATCTCTTTGGAAGTCTCCAACATGTGAGTAACCAGGCTTTTATCAGCTTTATTGGTTTATTCTTTCACTTGCTTTCCTCCTCCAAAACAAGCGAAAGAACAAGCCAAAAATTGGGAAAACTATCAGGAGTTTTGAAAATACCCAAAAGAGGCCACTGGAACAGCATTTTGAGGGATGTTTATGCTACGAGAGTCTCTAGAAAATACTGACTCGTTACAATGATTACATGTGTCTCTAACACCTTTCTATGCTTATTCCAGACCCTGCTCATGTGCTCCGGGGACATTATCCACTCGGTCCTGTTCCAGGCTCAGCAGTGAAATCTCAGTTTTGAGACACTCTCATAAAACCCGACTCACAGCGGCCAAAAATTTGTGTTGTGATGCTGTTGTACCGTTCCGAAGGGCTCTTCTGACATCCTTACCACAACTGCACAGCAAAAAGATGAGGTCATACAACTGCAAGTGATCTCCAAACAGACTCTTCTTCCTAATTTTTGAACAATTCTAGTAGAATTATGACAAAATAACTACAGCTTTGATGTTGCAGGTGAGCATGGCTTGAAATTTTGATTTATAGCAAGAGCTAAAACCCCAGATGGGCAGCCAGGGGCAGCTCACTCTGAGATGCTGCAGACGCGTCACGTTGTACATCTGGCAGCATCACACGATGGTGTTTGTGCCTTCGTGAAGCCAAAAAAAACAAACCATCCAGGATTCAGAGCAGGTCTGGATTTCAGGTGGTCTGTCAGGCTGATCCCAGGCTCTGAGTGGATCACAGCATCTCTGCAGTGCAACTCAATGAGCTCACTACAAAAGGACCAAAGAACCGGCCCCTTCTGATGAGCATTGGAAAGCAGGACTCAGGAAGAGACAGGAGAGGAGAAAGGAAATCACTGCTGCTGTTTCCAGGAGTGGCTGCCACAGAGTGGAGCTGTTAAGAGTCTGGGGGTTTCTGTGGACAAGGTATTTCATTTGTGTCTTCCTGGTTCAGCTTTATATTAATATAAAAAAAAAAAAAAGAGATGGGGAAAGCAGCTAGTCATGTAAATCAGACTTTTAGATAAAAGCACCATACCTGCTTGGTTTCAAAGTTCACAAAACAGTAGCCCCTCGGCTGCCCCTCCAGAGCACCGGACTTGTGAAAGAGAAAGTCAAATTGCTTTACTTTGCCAAACTTCTGAAGGAGTTTGAGAAGGTGGTACCTGAAGGGGAGAAGACGACATTGATGACACCTTTCATTACTTTAAAAGTGAGAAGACAGAGAGGAACCCCCTGACACGGACACAGGTTTCACACTCGGTTGTGTCACACCCGCATTCTCACAGCCCCACAGAGGCGGACACTTGTACAGCGGCTCCTCAGCATCCACAGCTCGGAGCTGCACTATCAGCAACTGCTCTAAAGCCCCGAGGCACAAACCCCCCAGCGGTGCCAGCTGAAGGGCACGAGGAGCTTCTATTAATAGTTGGCTTTTGGACAGTTACACAAGGGCTGGTCTAGGCGAGCTCTGCCTCCTGCCTCTCCAAATCACACCTCTTTACGAACACAAACATCGTGTCTCCCCCTCCCCAGCCCTGATGTGCCCACCTGAAGCTCCATCTCCTGCATCCCTCTCCTTGAGCAACCAGTCCTAGCCCAGTCCACAGCACCCTGTATTCCTCAGGATCCCAGCCAGCCTTGTGCGCCCCCCACACAAGCGCTCCTGGTCCCACCCCTTCCCTATCCCAGGCGGAATCAGCGCAGGGACAAGGCCGAGGCCAGATCCTACAGAAAGGCAGCTGCTCTCCCACGTGCCTGCAGAGCCAGGGATGCAGGAAGACAGAAGAACAAGTAGAACAAACTCCAACCAGGAACTCACAGTAGACCAGGCAAAACACCACCAACAAAACCACAAAGGCACCAGACAGACCTTGGTATCATCCAGGCCAAATCTGCCAGCGGTTCTGGCTCAGACATCTTTTCAGCGACACACACATCAAACTCAGACACTTATTCAGCCAGTTATTCTCCTGCCATCCAGTGAGGAGCGGGCTGTTTCCAATAAAACTGGGGAAAGCCAAAGTAAAGCTGTCTGCTTAGCATCTAGGGCACCGAGCAACTTGAAACAAGGAGCACATTTGCTGCACAGGCCACATCTAATCCTGGAAGTTCTTTGCAACTTTTTGCGGTTCTCTGGGATCAAAGTGTTTAAGAGCCGAGACTGGCCTAGAAGAAAACGACCCCATTCCACTGCCTGAGCCCATCCCTGGTGTTTACAAATTGTCTAAGGGTTTAATAAGGGTGTCTTAGGACCCCTCTTCTGATCAGCTCTATTGTACAGTGTTTGTTAGCAAGCCACGGAGTCTAAGCCAAATTTTCAGCTACCAAGGTAACCTTCGGTGCTCTGAAAACCTCCCAGGATAACTCACAGTGCACATGGAGCACCAGGCACTGGAAGAAGCCTTGCAGGTCCAGACATGAATGGTCAGAATGGTCTAAGACAGTCAAACGTGCCACACAACTTTAGGGACAGATAGGAAGGGCAGACAACAAATTTTTCCTAATAAAGCCTGATAGGATGTTTGAAAAAGGCTTTAGCCTTTTGTTAAGCTTCAGGAGTTAGGCAAGAAAGTTCCAGGAATGTGAGTCATCTCACAGGATGGGTCACAGTGGACATTCAGGATATGCACTTTTAAAGAGGTGAAGGTGCAGCGAGCGCTCGTCTGAGCAGAGCAGAAAGGCCAAGTTCTCTCCCAGGGGAATGAACGCATTGTAATTGATTACGGAAGGCTTCCCACATCCTCCACCGTACAGATGAAGCACATGCTCTTCCAAGAGGCCTACGAGCCCTCAGGCTCAGGTGAGGGAGACAGGAAGAGCAAGAGCAGGGCAAAAATAAGGGAGCAGGTTACAAAGTAGTTAAGTTTCTCCAGCACACCTCAAGCTACCAACACAGCCCCAGCAGTGGAAGTAAAAATACTAACTTTGGATATAGGTGATGTACACAAACCCCGACATGTTGAACTTCCAGAGCCTCCAAAATACATAAATGCACCTCGGGTTTGTTTCTGTAAACACACTGTTACAAAAACCCCTTCCAATTTCAGCAGTGCGAACACAGCGCCCTGACCCTCGCAACCCTGCTCCCCTTTGGGCAACGATGACTCTCATCGCAACGGTAAAAATCCTGCAGCTGCCCTGCTAGGAGGGATACTTTGGGGGTCTCTTTTTCCTGAGAGTCTTTGCATTCAAATAGTACTTTCTTACCAGAAAAGTGGTAGCTGATCCTTTAAAAGGCATTTCGTTAAGAGTCTAGAAGTAACCTATGGAATCTGTTTAGAATCTTTAGATTGTAGATGATGCAAATGCTCTTTTCCAACTGTACGTGCCATTTTTATAACTGCAGGTCACCTGCTCTCCAGGGAACAGCTGAGAACTGAATCACAGAATGGTAGGGGTTGGAAGGGACCTCTGGAGATCATGGAGTCCAACCCCCCTGCCAGAGCAGGATCACCCAGGGCAGGCCACACAGGAACAGACCCGGGGCAGGGGCTGGAAAGTCTCTAGAGAAGGAGATTCCACCCCCTCTCTGGGAAGCCTGGGCCAGGCTCTGTCACCCTCACAGGAAACAAGTTTTTCCTCCTGTTGAGGTGGAACTTCCCATGTTCCAGTCTATGCCCATTGCCCCTTGTCCTGTCACAAGGCACCACTGAAGAGACTGGTCCCTTCTACTTGACTGAAGTCTTGTTTAGCTCAAAGTTTCAGGCTGTGACTAGGATTTGTTGTTGTTAATATAGTGAGGACATTAACAGTAACTTGACAAGTAGTTCTCCAAGCCAAGAGGACTTCAGTCCTGAAGGAAGACCCATCATAAAAAAAACTCAAAGCCTTGAAGAAAAACAAAAGACACAATCACCTCAAAAGCGAGAACACATAAAAAGCTTTACTACGGCAACGCCTCGGGTGATCCAAGCCTGGGGGTTGTTCGCCCAGCTGCGGCCCCACCGCGCCGTGGCCATCGCCGCGGCCAACCTCAATTTCCACTTCCTGTCATCTGATGTGACTGCGAGACAAACCAGCAGCTCCCCCATTTCCTTTTCCTCCACTCTTCCTCCTGGCACCCCCAGCGCTATTCAAAGGCAGGCAAGGCTTCCTCTGAACAATGCCGTCCCAAGGATACCGCCACGGGACCGCGC
Organism: Baryphthengus martii; assembly: GCA_013396935.1. Lineage (NCBI taxonomy): Eukaryota > Metazoa > Chordata > Aves > Coraciiformes > Momotidae > Baryphthengus > Baryphthengus martii. The sequence goes on along the minus strand of VWZK01000099.1, from coordinate 71,503 downwards.
CACATGCGAAACCGATTATTGCAAAGAGTTCTTCCCCACTGGGAATCAGGAGGAGTCTGTAACAACAACTCGTGCACACATTGTTTTCTAGGTGAGACTCATCAAGATGGGATCCCAGACAAGCGACAGAACAGCCGAGGAAGTTGAACACCCGCTCTTTCGTACCTCTGGAAAATGAATGGTCATTCAAAGGCTACTGGGAACGAGAAAATGCGTAAGCGTAACTGGAGAGCTGGAAATGAAATGTTTGCCTGGCCAAAAAGTTGAAAACCCCAAAAGACTTTACAAACAGGAACGGGCAGAGAAGGCCTCAGTCCTACCCTGTTTGTCACACAGGGTACGTAACCAAAGCACGGGATTTTCCCCCTGGGACAGGAGCGCTGAGAGGTGAGGTGAACAAATGGCTGCGCCACACACAGCGCAGCTCCTGCCCTACTGTGCAGCTGGGGGACAAACGCTGCCTCAGGCGACGCTCCCGGTGACAGCGAGGGGGCTTCCCAGCTTCCAACCCCAGAACCCACCTTCTGCTGCTCTCCTCGTCACTGCTGAGGCAGCTCCACAACAGGGCTCATCCAGCATCAGCCGTGCCTGGAGACAGTGCCCTACGCCAGGAACAGCTCAGGTGCCCACTCACCTCCTTCCAGCTGCTAAGAAAATGTTCAGACTCCTAACACTATCTTCTTCCACAGGCAGAACAACCCTCTATGGATGCTGGACAGAAGAAAAGTCACCCAAACAAATATTATCGGCAAGGAGGAATTCCCACCAGAAGACCCCACCATACACAGGGTGCATCAGCGTTCCAGATCCTCTGAGCCTCCCACAGTCGCTCAGCCTGTGCAATAACCTCCTATAAACCACCAGCTCTCAGGCTGTCGTTTGTGGGCAGCCCTACATTTATACATTCCTATTGCTGCAGCTTGTGCCTGAATGTCTACATGACCTATGACCTGCTTGATGGCAGCTGTAGGTCGCTCCCTAAATGAAAGTCTTGGATTAATTCAAGACTTTCTGAACTCATTTCTGCCTGAGAAAGTCACAACCAGTTATTAACCCTGCTAAAAAAAACATAACTTTACTGCGTCTTAAACAAATCCAACATTGAAATTGCATTTTAAAAACATCAGATAAAAGCAGCAAATGAAGAAAGAGCTCTTTAGTTTCCAGGTGTAGGGTTTTATGTCATGTGATTAGTAACTTCAGCAGGGATACTTCAGACAAGCCACTATGAGCAGAGATTGAAACCCTTGGGATAAGCAAGAAAGGGTTGAGATGATTTATAGAACCTTACTGACCTGACCCAGAACTTCACTTTTTCTCTCTACACTGACAAGGTGTTAAAAGGAACTTCCTCTTTTTTTTATTATTCACAAGACAACGGAGATTACAACCTAGTTTGCAAGAGAAAAGAGCCATTTTTAAAGCAAAGCCTAGATAGAGAGGAACCATCTGCACTGAAAGGGTCTTTAAAGCACCACCACCGACCACCCTGGGAAGAGAAGGATCCAGTGCATTCAAACACCCACTGTTCTTCCTCTCACACCAACCCAGTTTCCTAAATCTTTCAGGACCCAGCAAACGACACGCTCAGGAACTCCGGTGTCTAATTTTACATGGCCAGTGAATGTGGACAAACCAGAGTAACAGAGCTGCGGGATAAAAATGGTAATGAATGCAAACACCCCCCCAAAGCTGAATGGCTGGGAAGCACAATGCATTAATGATTCCATTTAGAGCCTATCAGAAAATTGCCCCACTAAGATGAACCACATTTAGAATAAAAACTGAGCACCTGCACCACACAAAAAGGAGCAGGAAGAAAAACTATTCCACGACGGACCCATACAATAGTTAATCAAAAATACTTGTTTCTTCAAAGTGTATAAAGCCCAAATTGGTTTGTTTGGGTCTTTTTTTTGTTGTTTGTTGGTTTGTTTTTTTCATATGACCTACTGACTTCTCAGCACACTATCCAAATATTGGGCAGCAAGTCAGATTTCCTTAACAATACAGCTGTTCAAATACTGTGTTTGCTCGTAAGATAATTATCTGTAGTCTGAAGAAAACACAAAATGCAAACATGTTTGATTGATGCGCTTACCCACCATAAGCGCCTACCCTGCCCTACCTCGTTACTGCTCAGTGACTTGAGTAAATCTCTCTGCTCAACCTACACTCCACTGTTGATACCAGCAAAATAACAAAACAAGGCTCTGGTCCCTCTGAAAGTCTCCAACCTAAAACTCTCCCATTTGCCTAGTTTAGAAATCAAAGATGCTTCCCATCTGTGGGCTTCCAGCCTGAGTGGTGCTCAGAGGTGAGGTGGTTAAGTGCCTGATACTGAGCCCCTTGGTCTGTGGGGCCAGCACAGCCCCGGGGTCACCCCACATACACCTCCCCCCCCGCCATGCCCCCGTCGTGTCCCTGCTGCCAGGCAGCGGCACCGCCCACTCAGTGCCGTGGGAATTGGGACCAGTCGGCAAATCTGCTGGAACGGGCGGCTGCCACCCCTCACTGTGGGGCAGAGGCAAGAGCTGGGTGAGCTACAGCAGCCTTCCGGGCACGAAGGCCCCCCCAGTGCGGGTCCTCCCAAACCGTCACCCGTCCCACACGCGGGCGAGCCCCGGCACCGGAGGATGGGCAGCGCTCGGGCATCGCGGGGGGCCCCCGGGGGATGCCGGGGCTGGAGAAGGACAGGGCTGGAGCGCCAGCGGCTCGGCGCGGGGACACACCAGGGAGGGGAGATGTG
>VWZK01000099.1:48454-63117 GCA_013396935.1 Baryphthengus martii | reverse complement strand
CCCTGCCCCGGTACCGAGCGCGGCCGTAGTTTCCCATTCGGTTTGATCAAAGCTCTCCGCACCAATGTAACTTCCTGATCTTACTGGTAACAGAAGTAAATGTTTCCATGTTCCGTGGAGATGGATTGCCAAGTATTGACAGAGTTCTGGCATATGGGAATGATTATTTCCTAATTCCCTTTACCTTTTGATCTGTTTTACAGAGCACAGCTGCAGCTACGAAGGCAATAAGGGAGAGCGGCATGAACCTGAACCCAGAAGTGGACGGGACAATAATTCGGGTGCCGGTTCCTAAGTGAGTATCGATGGCTGCCCAAGCTCGTCATCGTGCCAGACAAGGCAACAGGTCACGGGCAGCGCCCTTTCCGAGGGTGAGGGCTCACGACTTGCTGTCATGTTGTGATGCGGCTCCTTTCCAAACAGCCCTATTTCAGGCTCGGAAAAAAAATGAAGCCCTAAAAGCATCCTAAAAGTAGAACCTCTTCCAAGTGTCTGAGCTCTAAGTCACCGCGTTTTGGCATCTGATGGTTCTTCATCTTGCTCCTGCAGAGGATACTTGGTCCTGGCTCTCTGCAGCGCTTTGCAAGAGACAAACAGAGGCTTTTGAAGCTGTATTGCCTTAATTCAGGGGGTGATTCTTTGCTGCCCTGATGTAAATTATTTGAATTATACCATCGTAAAGCAGCAAGTTTGGGTGGTGCAAGGAAAAGTCCCGAGTTCCTGTGGGTGCTCAGGCCCAGAATACCCTGGGCAGATGCTGATCTACATGATCTCAGGCCCAGGGCTTATGTGACCCTCGGGTGCTGGGAGCAACTCCCACCAAGGGTAAAAACCAAGTCCCACAAAGGGCAAAGACAACAAGTCCCACAAAGGGTGAAGGCGTCTGCGTCCGCCCTGCACGTGCGCTGCCTTTCACAAGCAGGTGACCGCTCAGTAAAGGTGAACCAAGCATTTCTCGTGCTTTTTGAGCAACTTTAAAAATTCTATGGAATTGTATGCGGCATTTTGATCAGAGGCAGCTAATTGCAGCTTTCCGTTGCTGTTGGTGAGAGGGAATGACATTATCATTCTATTTGCTGATTTCTTTTCCCCGTGCTCCCTGCCCTTCCCCCATTCCTCAGGAGAGGAGGAGGGCACCATTATCTTCATAATTGCTGAGGCTCCTGGGTTGCTGCACAGTGGTTTGATTGTTAATGGGCACTTGGGTCATCCTTGAATATGAATTGCAGGGGAGGAAACTCCAAAACTGCAAATCCCAATCTTTTTTCCTTTTTTTTTTTTTTTTAAATGGTGTTTAAACAAACGTGTATGGGCTGTCACTCTCTTGTGTGGTGCTACAGAGCAAAAATGAGTCTTCTTTCCTCAGGGCAGACCTGCCCAGTGTGCTCTCTTGTTCCTCTGATGTGCCAGAGTTGCTGCTCCTGGCCCCTTTCTCTCAGAATACTGAATTAAAGAGGGGTTTGGCCTGGGAAATGGCACCTCCTGTCCCATTTGCTCACTCGCTCCTTAGTAACGCGACTGGGTCTTGCAGAGTTTCCTCCACTTATCAAAAAACCAATCAGACAGTTTCAACCTTTTAAAACCTTCCAACACAAAGCGGGCAGGAGGTGTGGAAATCGTCGAATTCTGCCAGAGGCCTCGCTGAGGTTATATCCCTGAATTATTTTCGTAAAATTTTCTAAGTTCTTCATTTCCCCCAACTCTAAAGACATTGACCAAAGAGGATACGACAGACAGATGCAGTGAAATGGCCAAAATTCTGACAGGTGTGCAAAATGAGCAAGCAGATCAGAAATGAAGAGATTGCTGTTTCTGCAAAAATTGTTTCTTTTTTTAAGGAGGCACAGCAATAGTAAAATCAAACCCAGATTGTCCTTACCTGCTACTAAAAACCTGTGTTAGTCTGACCTATCAGCTGGACACGCAGGCATCATCTTGTGCCTTGTGTGGGTCTGGCTGCACTACTGTGCTTGGGAGCCTTTCAACTGAGCGTTTGCAAATGGAGTTTACTTTTCAGTATTTATTCCGGTCGTTTAGTTTTTGCATTGCAGCTTTAGCAGAAAAAATACACTCGTTTCATTCGTGTTTACTTCTCCTGCCTGGTCGGATCCCCTCTGCTCCCTGAGGCATTCGCCTGTTTGTGTTGCTAGTGCTGCATGGGCAATATTTATTTGTATAAAAAGTATTCTCTGAGGGTTTAAAAAGAAAAAGGAAAAAAAAAAAAGAGAGAAAGAAAACCAGCCATGGGAACATTTGTATTGGTCGATCTCTTGGCCGAATTTGACCTGACCTTGTGTCTTTTATGGTATTGCCTCATTTTTAGATTCATCTTTTTTGGACCCATTGTGTTACACTGGATATTGTTTGTAAATTAGTAATATTTTTACACATGCTTTACTGAAAGCCAGATGACTCATTTGAAAGTTTAATGACTCATTGTGAGCTTTTTTTTCCCCTTTGCCCTTTAAGAAATATGCAAAGATACCTACTATGGAGGGAAAGGACTCAGAAAAAAAATTATCTGGAAAAAAACAAGCAACCCCAAAGCTGTTCCTGAGCTGCATTGCTCCGGATCGCGCATCGGCAGAAGCCTCTCGCATGCTTTCTGTTGAGCAAGACGTGTTGCACCCTGTGTTTATCTGCAATTATGCATGCAGAGTGTTTAGTTAAGCCTACTTTCCTTTCACAGATCCCTCTCGTTCACAGGAAATTCCGAGCATTTGAGATACAGAAATTACTCTTACCCCCATGAGCGTCTAGAGCCGAGCCGTGCCCCGCGTCGCGCTCGCCGTGGGTCCGCTCCTGCCGCCCGCGGGGAGAGGAACAGCCGGGGCTGGTGCTGCTTAAAGCACCGGTCACTTGGGGAAGCAGAAAGAGAGGAAATGTTACCCATGGGGCTGTGTGTGAACCCCTGGAGTGTCAGTCCCCAGGCTCGGTCCTGAGCCTGGCAGGGGGAGCGGCAGGGTTTGAGCCCGTTGCTCCTTGAGCTGCCAGGGAGGGCGGCGTTCCCCAGGAGAGCCGAAGGGGTGACAGGCAGGGACCTCATCCTTGTTCCTTACTCCTGGCACCCCTTCCCCAGCTTCACGTTATGCTTTTTTTTGGCTCTAAAGAGGGGGAAGGGGCAACGGTTACTAGACAGAAAAGAAAACATATCTAAGAACGGCCTAAAAGTCCCAGATCTGAGGGCAGGATTAAACAACTGTCCTTAGAAACCATGGGCCTGGCTCGTGTTGATGGATTCTTTAACCAGAAACAGCATCTGCTTGAAAAAGTGTCCGTTTCTGGCATTGTTGGTAGCATTGCTGAGAATTTACACACAGTCTGGCTGGAACATAAAACCCACTGAGAAACTCCGCGGCGCTGCGCAGTGATAAAAAGAAATTGGTGTTAATAAAGACAGACAAGGAGGCATGAAAGCTGTGACCCCGTGCCAAGAAGCATAGGAAATCTGGCAGCGCTGCATAAACAAAAACATTTCCTTAAAGACTCGGCAGCCCCGAGCAGGCGAGTGATACCCTCGGCACGGTTCGCAAAAGCCGAGCGGGGAGGCGAAGAGCTGACAGCAAACTGGGGCTCCCAGTGCTGAGGCAGCCCCGCTGCAGCCCGGCTTGCCTCACCACCCAGCAGGAGATGGGAGAGATTTCCAGCTCCCTGCTCCAAGTTTAGCGGTGGGGATTGACACCCCACCCCTCCCCCCAAAAAAAAAGCTGCCTGAGAATCTGACCTCAGCCAGACCTCTGTTTGCAAGCCGGCTTTGCCTGTTTCGTGCGAGCCTCGGGACCTCCACCTGGGGAGATGGAACACGAGAAGCCCTGAAGGCATCGGTGTTGGGATGCAGAGGAGACCACGAGTAACCTCCCCCACTTCTGATGAGGTGCTTAGTCCAGCCTCGAGCCTGTGCTGACTACTTGCCACATAGGAAATTCACTGGCCATCCACCTCTGGCTGTCCTTTGGCAGGAGCAGGATGGGCTGGGGGGTTGCTGAGCGAGCCCTGCCCTGGGAGCCCTCACCCCACGTTTCCTGAGCTGTTGGCCTTGGTGTTTTGGTGACCCAGGCTGCTGCCGCTGCCAGTTTCTAAATACTCCTGTGAAATGTTTATTTTACAATATCTTCTGCGAGCAGACGGGTGCTCTCTTGCTAGAGAGTGAGTGCACCAGGATTTCTCTTTCTCAAGGCAGTCTGGAAACTTCAATAGCTATGAAAGTAATTAAAATATTATTGTTGGGCACCAGCAGTTGATGTTGACAGTGATCAGCTGTAGGTGCTGGAGCTTTACCAGAGCTGAGGTGACACATCAGCCACTCCTGTGCCTTATTCAAATGGCCAGACTCCCTCATCACCTGCAGTTTTTAGTTCAGGATGGAAAGCAGAGGATTTTCTCATGGCATCACGGCAGGAACTGGCCCCACATTAAGGGGAAGGTGGATCTGAAGTTCTTCTGGGCCGAGTTAGCTGCGGCCAGCCTTGTCCAGCATCATCCTCTTGTCAAACCAAGTGTTCAGATCATCTTGGTGGAAAAGCCTGGTTGTGATGAGCTGCAATAGGGTTGGGTGAAACATAAGCTCTGTAGCTTCCAGATAGCTAATTCAGGCTCTTCAGCTGCAGGGAGATGCTGAGTTTCAGGAAAGGATGGAGGTTCCCTCCTGGCTTCGCAGGATTACACTTTTCAGCTCCATCTCTCAGGTCTGGAGCTGCATTTTTGCTATTTCGCTCAAATACTTTGGCAGCAGAAAAGAAAGGAAGGTCTGAACATTTCCCCGTTGACTTCCAGGCACCACAGTGACAACTATAAAAGAGGCTGGAGCCTGGCTTCACCGGGGTGTGCTGCCCTGGCAATGCTGCACAGGGGTGGCCCAAAGCAGGACCCTGCGCAGCCCGGCTGGGTGCTGCACGGCAGCTCCGTCGAGGCCAGCAGGAGAGGTACCTCAGTGGAGAAAATTGCTGCATTTCCCTGAAGTCCATTGCAGAAAATAAATTTGGCTGTGCTGCACATGACACTGTTTTTCCTTTTGGTGTGTTTTTTTGTTTTTTTTTCCCCCCTTGCTGCTAGGGTAACGAGAGAGCACAGGGAGAGCCTGGCCAAGCTTGCCAAGCAGTCCACCAACAAGTCCAAAGAGGCCCTGAGAAAAGTGCGGAGCAAAAGCATCAACCAGGTAAAGAAGTCCAAGAGCAAAGTGTCTGAAGATACCATTTGGCTGCTAGAAAAGCAGGTAATTTTTTTTTTCCTCCCCTTCTGCCTTATCGTGATGTTTCACTACTCAGTGGTGCCTTTGTCCCAGCCCTTGCTGACAAATCTCCAGCACTGAGAACACGCCTGGGGAGTGGGTGGCCCTGGACTGAATTTTTCCAGTCAGCAGTTGCTGGTGTATTTGCTTTTTCTTTGTGAGATTTGAGGCTTAAACCTCAAAGCCAAGTGTATGATATGAACCATTATAAGCATGACACAGGGAGAGGGGGGAAAAAAAAGAAAAATATTCCCCAAAAGCTTTTGTACCAGGAGAGATTGTTGCAGAAACCAGCTGAACTTGGGGAGCAAAACAACTGGTGTCCACGGCTTCAACACCATTTCCACAGTGCCTGGCCACTGCAAACCAGCTGGTGTTGATGAGGGTTGCTCCAGTTTGTTATTAATGAAAGACTAGCAAGATTATCTCTGTTAGGAGTTTTTGGCTCCAATTCAGGAAAATACTTAAGCATATGCCTAATTCTCTAAGAGCAGATGTCACCAAAGTCAATTACTTGGGCATAAACTCAGGCACAAGCCTGAGTGTTTTGCTGAGTTGATGCCTCTGAAGGCAGGCCATTACTTTTTAGCTGTTTGTTTATTAACAGCTAAAGTTAGATATGTTGCAAATGCTTCACCACAGTTCTCTCTGCGCTCACAATAATAAACATCGATATACAGAACGTTTGTGCAAGCAGGAAAAATGGCCATGCTGTTGTAACTGAATCCTGTCGGGAAGCCGCGTTCCCAGAGCGGACAGATGGGTTTCGGCATTTTCAGAGGTAGCGTCTCGAGTCTCAGTTTCGCTTGTACCCAAATTTTTTAGCATTGAGGAAAACTCATCGTCATGCGCCTCAGACCTTGCATCTTAATCAGTCCTGTAGATGTGTAGGATTCTTAGTGTGTACTGAGGCCACCCTCCTGCTGTGCCCTCCTTTGTACTAAGAGTGGAAAGGTTGCAGAAGGTGATGAGATAAGCCAACACCTACAGGTCTCTAACTCTGCCTTCCCCTGAAGCTACTCATTTGAATAAGGACCTGACCAAGCCCTTGTGAAGCTGAGCCAAGAGTTTGTGTTGCAAGTCTCTTTTCAGAGCCCGTGACCGGTCCCTGTCCTCACTGTACAGATGCAGCACTGGCAGGGTCACCAAGCACTGGTGGGAGCCCCCAGGAAGAGCCAGTTATTGCCCCAGCACTATTCGGGGTTTGATTAGGACTTGAGGCTTGGTTCCAGGAGGTGATTTGGTTGCTCCGTTCCCTTTCAACTCAAGTATCCAGCCCAGACTTGTACTTTATCACCACAGATCCAGCAAATGGCAGATGACGCTGCAGCGGAGATGGACAGGCTGCTGGCAGCAAAGACCAAGGAGCTGCTTGGATAAGCACCATCCCGATGGACACACTCCCCTCCTCGAGCAACAACTCACTGCCAGGGACCCAGGTGACCAGCCCTGCCTGGAATCCACGGCCCTGGGGCGATGGGCAGGGGAGGCTCTGCCTGACTCCCCAAGCAGCTTTGTGCTGCTCCAGTTCCCCACTTTGGATTCTACTGGAGGGTGAGGGGAACTCCCCTTGATTCTCTTCATCCAGGTGGCAACAGAACTGAGTGAATGAAGATTAAAATAAAGTCATAGGAAGGAGGACTGGAGGCTGCTGGGGGGGCTCCCACGTGGAAGTTGAGGTGCAGGAGGAGCACGCCCTGCGCTCCAGGCCGTTCGCAGCCTGGCCAAAGCAAGGGCCACGTGCCAGGGAGACCTGCTCTTTCCTGCTGTGAACCTCAGCATCTATTTTTCCTGAAAATAAAAGTCAAAATGAGCTGTGGAGAAGCTGCCTTGGGACAGCCTGGTTGGGGTGTCCCCTTGGGTTCGTGCACCCCAAAAGAAGTGTTGAGCTGTTGCCGTGGCCAGCAGAGCCACCTGCAGCCTGGGCACCAGGAAGGCACGAGGGAGCTCGGCACCGACTAGTGCAGGGTGGGCAGGGGGAACAGGCTTTGCAGTTCCCTGGACTTCAGGAATAGAGAACTGAAACCAACGCTCTCGGGGTGGCTGTTTTAGCCAGGACTGAGAAGACCAAAATCCAACACAAAAACTTTCCAAACCCAGCACCTGCACTCCCTGACCAGATACAGAACTCCCTTGCCCACCACTGGTACCACATTTTAGAGGGCGGAGGAGGTAGAAGCGGGATGGGGTCCTGAGCACATCACGCAGCACAACTCCTCACTACCAGCAGGTACTTCCTGAGCAGCCTCCCTGCCTCCTGGGACAGCGGCAAGAGGAGAGAAGGTGGTGGCCAGCCCCACGGCCCCGCTCCCAAAGCGATCGGGTTCAAAGAGCACCGAGTGCTCTGCAGTCCTTAAATAAACAACTCCCCAAAAGTTAGTTTGCGTGCAGTGGGGAGGGGGAGGAGGAGGATGAAGGATTTGCTCGGTGAGGGCCTCACATGTCAACAATTTCTCTGCTTTGTGTATTTTGGCCGAAGCTCTTGCCGTGATAAATGAATAAAGGAAAATGGCGAGCCCAGGGCGGTTACATGGCTGGGTAAATTGCTCTCAGCCGATTACTGTATTTCTTTTGACATTTATCAACTAGGCTTTTTTTGCTGTTGTTGCAGCCTCAGCATCCCAGTAACAGCCTGGGCTCGAAGGGCTTCCCCAGTACCTTCCCCAGGAGCAGTGGCTGCTGAGCTGGGTATTTCTCTAAGCCAGGGCAGGTGGAGAAGCTGTGACAGGCAGGGCTGATGCTGCCCACAGGGGCTTCTCCAGCCTCTTCCCAGTCTCCAAGTCTTTGAGGTGGTGGCGATGGATTGGTGGAAGCAGGCAGTGGAACTGCAGAGGGTCATCACACAGGGAAATTTCCCAAGTATTTGCTCCTGTTCCTTACCACTCCATCTCACTCCACCTCACGGGAATTAAAACAGCACCAGGCAGGGAATGGAGCTGCCCATCCCCAAGGGATCCGTGTCCTGCTCTTTTGGGAGGAGGTTCAGCACTCCAGCCACACAGGACTGCAGCAGCACCCACCATACATGCCCGAGTGCTCTGCAGTGTGCTGGACCACGAAGCCACCCACCTCCTGCCACAGTAAATCACCCAGGAAAAGACGAGTACTCACCACAACCACAGCCAGTTGGCACACAGGGCAGCTCTTGGACGGGTCCCACTTTCCCCTTTGCTGCACAAATCACCTTCTGCACTACACCAGGAACTGCAGCACAAGGCCTGGCTGCTCCAAGAGCTTCCTCCACCAGCATCAGCAGGAAGCTCTCACTTGGTGCCAGCCTGGATTGCAACCAGAGCTGATAAGAAGCTGCAGCTGATGCTGTTGGCAAGTTGGGAAGGAGCTCCAGCTGTGCTGAATAACACAGGAGGGTAAGGGATGGTGGGCCAGAAATTGATTGGGTTGCGTTGGGTGTAGCGTGGACCTGATGTCAGTGACATTGCTTTGGCCATCAAACCCTTTGGCCTCAGCAGCAAATGCTGCTGGGTGGTGCAGGGCAGAGCAGGACAAAGCGGGTGAGGGGGGGCTGTGGCCAGACCCTCTCCCTCGAGCCATGCCCTGGGCTCTCCTCACTCTGCTGCGCTCGCCCGGAGCCCTGTCCCAACACCACACGTAGATTTGGGGCACCATCAGGTTCCCACCGGCCTGGTGGGTTGGTGGTCCCCAAGGGGGTTGCACTCCCAGAGCAAGCGGTACCCCTGTGCACATCCCCACCCATCACCCCCCCGACAGAGACCCGCGCCCATCCCGGGGCCACCCGAACGGCCGCACTCGGCTCTGCCAGGGCACGTCAGTTTGCTCCAAGTGGCCGAACCGAGGCAGCCTCACCAAGGGGACGGCAGCAGGGACCGGGGCGGGCACCAGCCTCCCGCCGCCTCACAGACCGAGCCCCGTGGAATGTGAAGACGAAACGAAAGGAAGGAAAAACTCTGAGGAAGCTGGAAGCTCTCGACATAGTTAAAAACCAACATTGCTCTTCAAAATAGATGTGATTGCGCTCCTTGTGAGTCATCGAGCAGAGACACCAAGATTGCTTTGTGCCAGGGACGAGCCCGGGCGCTGATTGTGTGCCGCCCGGATTTGTATAAAACAGACCATGGATGGCATGTCAGAGTTTACAGCTCGCATACATTTTCAACAGTGAGCTTTGCAAAATGTATCAATGTAATCTCTGCCTCCTATATTCCGTGTTGATTAGACACGATTTCTGGCTGGATTTTCAGAAAGCTCAAGTGCTTTTTTAATCACTACAGAAGCTCATTATTGCTTTCCAGTGACTCTTATGTCCTTCACTTCTCCTTTCAGATTAGAGTCTATAGTCAGATGAATATTGGATGATTTCATTACATACAAATGCAATCAACAGTTTTGCATAAATTTCTCCTCTTTTCTTGAGTTTCAATTGACCTCAGCACCCGTGGAGGCAGGCGCAATACACATGTAAATGAGCTGGCGTTGCTGCAAAGACACGGATGCGGAGAAACAAGATAAACTGTCAGATAATATTCAGGATTTTTAAGTGATCAAAAAATACTTCCTCGTTCAGCTGAGCTATAAAAATGGCACCTTCAGCCGCTGGGGAATTTGCTTTTGTTTTGCTCGGAGTCTGGCTGTGGACAAAGGCCAGGAGCGGCACCGGGCGCCGAGCGAGAGGCTGAGCGGTGCCGGGCTGGCCGGCAGCGGCAGCGCGGGCCAGGAGTGGGTGTCACTGGGATGTCACTGGGGTGCAGGTGGTGATGGCACCGGGGCTCCTGCTGGCAGAGAAGCCGCTGGCGGGGTCTGGGCAGACCATCGTGCCAGGGAAGCGTCCACCACAGCCCAGCACCTGCTGCAGAGCTGGGTTTGGCAGCCGAGCCCCTGCCCGTGGTGGGTACCACCATCCCCAGCTCCGGCTCTGGCACAACCATCTCAACCAGGGATTGATGAATTTGGACCCCCCCAGACCTCTGTCTCCTCCTGGGCAGCCCCGAGCATCAGCCCCATGTTGGGAACACCTGCCGGGGCCCGGGGCTCGGCCAGAGGCTGCTCTCCTCGCCCCACACCGGCAGGGCACAGGGGAAACACACGTTCAAAATATATTTAAGCTAACACTCCACGTGAACAATCAGGGCTAATTTAAACAAACTATAATTAAGCATAAAGGACCTCTTGGTAGGGAAGTTGGAGAAAACTGTCAGCAGTTACTTTGGATGTGAAGCCCTTACCTTTAAAAGAATAATTTTTGTGCTAATGCGAGCAATCCAGCACTCCCACACTCGCCTTTGGGGGCCAGTGGGGAAAGAAACTCTTGGGTTTCTTTTGATACCTTTATGTACTAATCTTCTTAACAGATTTTTAATTAATGGGAACAGAGCACTTTGCAGCCGTGAAATCTATTGGTGCAATTGCCTGCTGGATTAGTCCCATTAACCACACAAATTACCTGTCTCCAGGCCGCCAGCCCCACCAGGGAGCTCCCTACGCTGGACACACCGAGCAGCCCCATTCTGAAGCAATTTTGATAAAATAAACTCTCTAATCAGGTAAATAATTCCATAAGGGAAATTGCTGCCTTCCCACAGCCCCCCTCCAGCGGGACCTGGCTACTTTCAGGGGAATGCAACATGCCTCCAATTACAGACAAATCTCCAGCTCAGAGACCGTTTGGGAGAAACCCACGGCACACGGGACCCCCTCGAACCACAGCGGCCGAGGAATTAAGGCATTTAAGCTGTCAGCCAGAATCTGGCCCGGCCCCTGATTACCTGGGGGGACGTGCGGCATATTTAGGTTCGTGTCCGTTGCAATTTCCTGGCCCCCAGCGTTGATCCCGAATGACTCGCGTCCGTGTCAGGTTCCTGCCCAGGGTCCCTCTGACACGTGGCCCTGGATTTGGGGACACTGACCTTTGGGCAATTAAGGACATCCAGGCCAGCCTGGGACCGGAGAACTGGAAACGTGCAGCTGCCCCTAAGAGCCGTCGAGCGAGAGGAGCGCCCACTTCACCGCAGCGCTCAGCAGCGTTGCATGGCTGTGCTGGCTGCCAGCCCTGCTCTGGGTGGATGCCCAGACCCTGAGGTCCCTTCCCAGCCCTGTCCACAGTTTTCCATGGTCTATTGTAATTTTTGACCTGAATCCGATGAAGATTCCCAGGGCTTCCTTCTGCTTGACCCTGAGACGGGGATGTGCTGTCCCAGGGATGACACTGGGACCCAGGCGCGGCAGGCACAGCGGGGTGCTTGGCATCCATGTGGTGTCACACGGTGGTGCACAGCTCCAACATGCTTCCCACCGCTTGGCAAAGTGGCTGCCCAGTGCCCAAGGCTCTGCCAGGCCCTTGGCTGGGATGGCTCCAAACCTGCTGCACCAGTCAGGGCTGCTCCTCACCCTCACCCCCATGCCCGGGGAGCATCCCTGTGATGGGAGGCTAAAATGCTGCCTCTTTGACTGCTCCCATGGCTCCTGGCACAGGCTGCAGAGGGTAATCCGTGAGGCTACTCCAAACTAGGGGGACCATGCAGTCCACTAAGCTTCCCCATGGCCAGGGTCGACTTGGGCAGGAGGACTGGAGCACGGGAGCCTCTTCGCTGCACGGTGCTGGTGAGCATGGCCAGGGAACCCTACACCACAAGTAATTGGCATCAGATGCTCCCTGACCTGTCGCATCCACCGGGAAGCTGGAAGCATTTATTTGTCTGAGCCGGCGGCTCTATCTGCGTGCGGGAGGCGTTGGCGGTGGCGGGGCCGGGCTCCGCGAGCCTAATGAGTCTGAGCTGAAGATGATGAATATGATTGCTGAAAGCGCTTTCCTGAGTCCTCCTTTCCTGGGGCTCAGGTTACGAGTTCCCAGACAGCCTGTCCAGCCCTGGCTTTTCAGCTCTGATTTGTAGCCCCCCAAACAGCGTCTGTCAGCTCCCTGTGCCAGAGGAAACGCTGGGTCCTCTGCCACTGCGCCCGGCGGAGATGGGGAAGGGGCCACCAGCCCTGCTTGTCCATCGGGAAGAGCTTTGCTCCCCAGGCTGCTCCACTGCTGCCCTACTTGGCCCCATGCCCTGCACAGCCGCCTGAGCCCAGCACAGGGTGGATCAGACCAGATCGATGCCCCATGTGGGGTCTCCGGCCACCAGCATCTGCTGTGCCACTGTGCTGTCCCTGTGGCTATCGGGGATCTTCCCCTTATGGGACTTGTCTCTAGTTGTCTCTTAATGCAGATCCCCTGGGATCGGGATGACATGCTCCTCCCAGGTACGGCCACCCCTGGAGCACAGGGCTAGGGGCCCGAGGNCCTCCCCCGCCCGGGGCCGTGCAGATGGGGGGTCCCGGGATGGGTTCGGCCACAGCAGCGGCCTCTCGCCGCCGGCAGCGGGCGGGCAGAGCCGCTGCTCTGCTCGAGGGGGCTCAGGGTGAGCCCCTCCAGCTGCAGCGCATCCCCCAAAACACCTTCCCCACCTTGCTTGGAACCGGAGCGAGATACCCGTGGCAAATCCTTGAATGTCCCTTCCGTGCTAGAGTGGCCCTGGCCCCGTGCTCGTGCCAAGGGAGGTGCCACCAGGATGCCCGGGCAGCACCACCCGCCCTTGTCCTGGCCCTGGCCGGGGACAGGGACTCGTCTGGGGGCCCGGAGCTGGCTCCCGTCCTGGGACGCCAGGACAGACATCCTGGGTTGCAGCTCAGAAAGAGCCCTGACCACAAAGGGGAAAGCGGGGGGGAGGTTGGCAGCCAGGGCTGGCAGCGGGGAGGTCGGTGCCTGCCAGGGTTGGGCTGAGCAGCCCAGGGTGGCACCGAGTGTCTGGAGCAAGGGACGCCAGGCGTGGTGAGATGCCAAGGGTGGTGGGGGTCTGCAGGATGGCTGGGTCACTCCCCACTCTGCAGCTGCTGGCAGCAGCCCGCTCCCTCACCCTGCAGCTCGGGGACAGCCCCTCCACGGCAGACCCTCGGCGGCTCTGGCGAGACAGCCGGGCCTGGGGCTGTTGCAACCACTTCCCGTATTGTGAAAGCAGAAGATTATTAAAACCTGAGAGGAGGGAAGGGAGCTGAGCTGTGAGTGTCGGAGAGGTCCCGGAGCAAGGACATCCCCAACGGCCTCCAGGCTGGCCCAAAATCTGCACTGAACCACCAACCTGCCATGGCTCTATATGGTCAATATTCTATATACGTGCTGGCCCCAGCACACGCTGACCACACCGACTGCGCCTGCACAGCACACCCTGCCCCTCGTTTCCAGGGCGTATTCATCATCGGGAGGCAGAGGGTGTTCCCACCCTACAAGAATGCATCAAGAGCCTGCTGAGCTCATATTTGTGTCCCTGACAATGCATTTGCCCGCTGAAGCTGGACTTGAGGCCTTTGTTCCTTTCTGGACATGTGTGAAGGCCACTCGCCCTGTGGAGATGCTCCCTCCCTGCTGTCAAAATCCAGCAAAGCCCCACAGCATGAGCTCCACTCCCTCAGCCCCGCTCCTGCCCCATCCCCACAGCACAACCACTTTCTACACGAAGCTCGGGAACTGTGCAGGAACTGCATACCCCTCAGCCCTGCCGGGGCTTCCTGACGCTCTGCAAGGAGGTGACGGCAAAACCCCAGATAATCCTGAAACACAGGCAGGCCTGTGCTGGGGTCTCTGCTGCTATCACAGAGCAGCACGGGAGAGGGTGAGTAGCCACAACCCCTGGGCTCTGGGTGCCACCAGGCTGGGGGACATCCCCTGAGGCTGGCCCAGCAAGGTCTGCAGCCCATCGTGCTCTCACCCACCTCAGCCCCATGCAGAGCCTCTCCCGGCCGGACACGCTCCCCTGCAGGGTGGCTGGTGCCTGCCTGGCCCGGACTGGCCTGATCCTGTCCCCGCTGTTGCTGGGGGTACAAAGCAGCCAGGCAGGAAATACCCAGCGATAATTTTACTGATAAACTGGGCTTTTCTGGCTGCTGGTGGCTGTGGGCGGCCACCCTGCGCCATCCGGGCAGCCTCCCGCAGTGGGTCAGAGGGATCTGAGCCAGGCGCACAGCCCATGGCCATGCTGTGGGGATGGTGCTGCTGCCCGAGCTGTAACAGGGTGCCCCAGGGTGTGGGAAACCAGGCAGGGGGCTTGTGGATCAGGTGAGGGGCGTGGGGGTCCTGAGGGACCTGGGGGCAGGGTGTGGGCATAGGGATGCTAGTGGACGTAGGGACCATAAGAGGGTGTGGAGATGATGGGGAATGTGAGGACTAGGGGGACATGGGGTCTAAGATGTGGTCGTGGGAATGCTGGTGGACACGAGGACCAGCAGGTGAGTATGGAGATGCTCGGGGAGGTGGAGATTGGGAGGGACACAAGGGGACCTGGGGATGGTCAAGAGGCTCCCGGGGCACTTAGGACTCGGGACACGGTCAGGGACCCCGGGGTGGCCACGGGAATCCCAGGAGGGTTGAGCGGGCCTGGGCAGCACCCCCCCGCGGCTGGCCGGGCTGTCGGAGGCGGCCCCG
>VWZK01000099.1:0-48353 GCA_013396935.1 Baryphthengus martii | reverse complement strand
GGCCGTGGTGCCCCCCGGAGCGCAGGGCAGGGCGGGCAGGACGGGCAGGGGCAGGCAGCGCAGCCGGGACCCCCGAGGGCACCGCCTGGGACAGAGTCCCCAGAGCCGCAGGGTTTGTCCCGTCACGGCTGACCAGGGAACAAAATCACCCATGAAAAACAAACTTCCCCCTGTACCTCCCGCTGCGGCCTCACAGGGACCACACGCGGGGGCTGGAGCAGCCGTGTCTGGCCCGAGCACGGCCGCACGACAGAGCTGGGCTCCTGCCAAGCCCACTGCCATTCTGCAAGGCCCTGGTCAGGATGGGATCAAGGCCACCCTGAGGTGGTCCTGCCACCGGACTCAGAGGCAGCACCCAGCTGATCCCCGCTGGGATGGGGCTTTTTGAAAGAAAGAGGGGCAATATCCATGAATGCTGGCAGCCAGAGCCCTTCCCTGCTCTCTCAAAACACATACCAGATGAAACTGCAGTATAGGGGTGAGGGTGGAGGGCTGGGAGCAGCAGGAATGCCTCCGGTGGCCTGAGCCATCATTTTGTTCCCGTGCCCACATGCCACAGCAATTCATGGTGTGCTGGCACAGCCATGGTGGGCTCGGGCTGCCTGTGTACCCGGGGATGTCGAGAAGTAATGCTTCTTATGGCAGGCATCCATGGAGCGTGCTGCGAAATAAAACCACGTCTCAAATTCTGCCGGCTCTGTCCCCAGCCCTGACTGCAGTTTCCCCCAGGTCCTTAGTGGGGCATTGACTCCAGCCCCTCTCCATGAAATGACCTTCCTCCCTGCAGAAAAACGCCATCCCAGCGTGCAGCTTGGGGCGTTTTTCAGGTTTTACAGTTCTTCACTAAACTGATGTTCTCAGCAAAACGTGGGCTGCATCCCTTGGTGGGGCTCCAGCCACCTGCGGTGCAAATCAGACGGTGCTGATGGTGACCCCATCTCCAGCAGCCTGCCTGGGTTTACCTGCTGCTGTGGGAAGCGACGTGCCCAAACCCAAGAGCCCCCAAAATGTGCACAGGCTGGGAGCATGGGGCTGAAGAGGCACCCTCCTCGATGCAGGGGAAGTGAGACTGTGGGAGAAGAGACTCAAAGGAGCAGGATGCAACTCTGCAAGAGGTGGCAAGCCCGTCTGCTGAGGTCAGCAGAGCTGGGTGCCCCCAGCATGACCAAGCCACCCTGCAGCCCTGCAGGCTGGTTGGCCTCAGGCTGGAGGGTCAGAGCAGGAGCAGCAGGCCGTGGGCACCCTGCTGTGGGGCCCATCAGGCACATCGGCATGAAAGGAGGAACACCATGGGATGGATCTGGCTGTCACATGACGGGCTGGACAGTGTGTGGTGGAGACAGGCAAGGAACAGCCACTGCACGGTCCCTCCTCTGGCTTGGCCATCTCCTGGCATCGGTCTCATCTCCCTGAGAAGCTGCTCCCGGGAGCTGAGAACAGCCAGGAGCAGCATCCTTCTGGGCATAGGACAGAGACTGGGGACCCATTGGAGATGCACATGCCTGAAGCAGCTGGGACAGATGCAACTGGTACAGCCATGATCCACCAGCACCCGGAGCTGACGGCTGCACACCAGGATCAAAGCAAATTACTCTACGTGGGGGAGAAAAAAAGATACCTGGGATAGACATGAAACGACTTCTCTCTTCCAAGCCTCAATTAGAGAGGGAGGTATCTGACTGAGGAATCAGGGGAATTGCGCTGTGCTCGGAGGGGCTGTCAGCAGAGAGGCCAGGTCCTGCTCCACAGTCCTAATCGTGCCCTCGGATCTGTTCTCCCAGACCAAGTAACAGGATGTTGGGCTGAGGCTGGGATCTCCTGCTCACTTGGTGTTTGCTGCTTAGAGCATTTCTACTTGACTCCTTGCTGGCTGCACCTTGGCTCTGAGCCACGGTGTTTACTCTCTGTAGACTTTTCCTCTGGCTGTGAGCAGAGTCAAGCCGGTTCCAAGGTGTTTCTCTCTTTTCCCCTGCAGATATTGCTCATGGCTGCTGGCTCGCCTTCAGGGCTGTAGTTTTGTGCAAGTCTTCTTGCAAAATAAACCTGACCGGCCTCTCCACAGCCATTCCAAATGAGAGGTGCAGCAGCACCCAAACATCTCCCTCTGCCCAAGCTCCAGCCACGGGACAGGTTGGGCACAGACCCCGCAGAGCCATTTTTGATTCATGCCTGTTTCTGTAGCCCTGGTGAACCACCTCCTTCCAGCACAGCCCCTCCCCAGCGGGGCTCAAGTAGCTTCACCTCCAGGAGCCTGCTGCCATAGCGAGAGCCCTGGGGCTGCATCCCCTCCTCCAGCCAGCCCGGCCACCTGACCGCAGCCCATCCATGGGGCCATCAGTCCGGCTCAGGTGCGGGGAGGAGAATCGCCGAGCCCCACGTGGCGTGCAGCTGCGGCTCTGGCACGCTTCTCTTGCTGGTGGTGCTGCCAGAAGTGGTTGCAGATGACAATTTGGCTGTGCTCTCTGTGCTGTGAACAGTCGTGGGCCCGAGGAAACCTCCCTGAATCAGAAAAACAAGTGCGTGAGCCTTTCATCGTCTTCAAAGCTTGCGGCTGCGGAGCTGTGTCCCATCGAGCAAGCCTGGCTCCAGCCTGGCCATGATTCACCCCAGGTTGCTTTGGCTGCGGTTCACAGAGCGGATGTTGTCCCCAAAATCTGGCATTTTTCAGCGGTGATGGAGAGTATTCCCCATCACGGAGGGAGCCGCGCTCCAGCGCAGAGGCTGGCAGCAGCTTTCCCCATACCTGGAGCCATCCCAGCAGAGTCAGCGCAGGATTCCTGGCCAGGGTGGGGAAAGGCACAGAGCTGCTGTGGGAGGGAGGCTCCAAAAGGATGTGAGGGGGTTGCTGTTGCAGGCCAGGACATGCTCTGTCCCACTCCCACTCTTTTCTCTGGTACATGCCGCTCCCACCCCACCTCCAGGACCCCGTGGTGCTGACACCGAGGTGAACCATGAGAGGAGGCAGCTCAGTCAAGCCAGGCACGCTGCCAAACCCACCTTGGAAGAGAGCTCAGCCACGACATGCCATCGAGACCAGCACCGGGGAGATCCCCGGCAGAGCAAACTTTTCCTGACTCCTCATGGCAGCTGAAGAAATGCGGCAGGACACGACCCGCTACGCCAGAGCCCACAGCCTGGAGCATCCTCTCGGCACCATGACTGCGGTGCCTATGGCAGCCCTGCATCCCCCCCGGCTTGCAGCAGGCACGGGCCTGGGGCTGCTCTTTTAGGTGCCGGCAAAGTTTGCAGCAGAGTCGAGTGCAGAGCTACTGAGGCAGGAACAGCCCGGAGGATGCTCCAGCTGCACTGCAACACGGCCCCCTTTGCAACAATTCTCATCTTGCAAAAAAACAAACGGGTGGTCTGACCTGAATTTGTCTGAGATAAATAAGAACCTGCCTGTTGCCTCCTGTCTGGATACATGAAAAGATCCGAGATGAAAGGGAGTCTGATGGGAAAGGCTGGGAGCTGGAAGCATCTTTGCAAGCCGGCCCCCGTGACGTGAGGGATTCAGGGTTGAAGGGCTGAGCGCAACCAAGGCAGAGCTGCTGGCCCAGCCCCAGGCTCCTGGGCAGCCCCTTGTCCTGCCCCAAGCGTGTGGTTGGCTGAGAGACTGAGCAACTTTTCAAAATTAGCTTTATTTTTCAAAGATGTTAATTTTTAGCTGTAATTTCCTATGGAAAAAAATGTGGTTTCTATTCTGTGTGCCTGTCCCTCTGCCTCAGCCTTGGAACCTGTTCACAGATTCCAGAAGAATGTAAAGCAGGTCTGGTGAGCTCACAGATCGTGCAGAGCAGCCTATGGACCCAAGAGACCTTCCTTCATCAGCCGCAGCACTGGGCATACCGGGAAAGGCTCTCAGTCCCTTCTGGTGCTCAGGGAATGATGCCCATTCCTGTTCCTGCAGCTGGTGGCACTTGGAGCTGAGCGCTGTGTGTCAGTAGCAGCCCTGTCCCCGAGCGGTGTGCATCCTGGTGGGGCTGGTGACCACCATCCTGCCAATACACAGTGAAACCCTCAGCCAGGAGTGCTCTAGGAGGTCTCGTCTCTGGGCACCATCCCAGCTCTGTGGGCACAGACCCAGCTTGGTGGCAGCACTGCTCCCAGCTCCCTCTGTCCCACGGGATCCTGCCACCGCGGGATGGGCGGGAAGGGGCCCTTATCTGGTGCCTGCAGGCTGGGGCACGAAGGCAGCAGAGGAAGGGGCCGGGCGGGAGCCGGGGGAGCGCGCCCAGCGGTCTGCCCTTCTCATCCGCTCGGGGCAGCGAGGGCGGATTTGCCGCTTGCCAAAGCAAACTTCAGCCCTGACAGTCGCTGGTATTATTAACACCGGTGATGGGTTTGCATGGCTTTGTCCCGCGTTGGAACTCTGGAGACGCAGGCTGCAGCCCTGGCCAGGTGGGAGACCACCGTGACGTGGTTCTGCAGGGCACGGGGCACCGGGCTGGGTGTGGCCCCAGCAGCAACAGCCTGAGCTGGGTCTGGGGCTTGCAGCACCCGTCAGTCCGTGGCTGCACAGTGCAGACTGTTCTTTTGCCAGTCCCGAGTGTTTCAGAGAACGTGAACTTCCACAAGGAAGGTGACAGCGTGGATGGAAGGGTGGACGGATGGATGGTGACTTCTCTCTCTCCCCACAGTGAACCCCTGTTGCTATTTCCCCTGTCAGAACCAAGGGGTGTGCATGAGGGTCGGCCTGGGAGGATACGAGTGCGACTGCACGCGGACGGGGTACTCCGGGGCCAACTGCACCTCCCGTAAGTCCCTCTCGCCTGGAGGACCTCTGGCACCCACGGGTCCTGGAGCAGCACAGCGAGCCCGTAGCACTTGCTGTCACCAGCAGTGACAGCATCTGTGGGCTGGGGCCGTTAGTGGGCTTCGTTAGTGGGGTGAGTGGTTTGCCTGGTCTCTCTCCCCCAGCCGAGCTCTGGATGCGCCTCCACAACCTGCTGAAGCCCAGCCCTGCCTTCTACCACTTCATCCTGACCCACTTCAAGTGGTTTTGGGACATTATCAACAGCACCTTCATCAGGGACACGCTCATGAGGCTCGTGCTCACAGGTGAGGGTTGAAGTGAGTCTTGGGGTGCAGCAGGACTTGGGGACCCCCTGGGCATCAGCAGAGGTGCGGGTGGGGGTGGTGGGGCTGCCGTGATGCTGAGCACTTGTGGGCAGAGTGGGTACCAGGCTTGAGTCACCTCACCGGGAGACCCAAGGGGGTTATCACCCCATCATCCCATCACCCTGCACCGTGTGTCTGTGCGTCCCCAGCCCTGTGTCCCTGTCTGTGGGCTGGGCTGAGCGCCAGCTGGAAAACATGAGCGACTCTCGGCACACCGCGCTTCCCAGGCTAAAGGGCTCTTGAGCAGCCGCAGGGAAAGCAGCCTGTGGAAACATGGCCCTTGTTACTCACGTCCCCACATTCATCACTTTGCATAAATATTTAGGTTTCAGCTCTTGGAGCCGTAGCGACACGTTTGCAAGGCTCCGGCTGTCGGTTTTACCGTTTCTGTGGGGTTGTCATCTCATTCATCATCCGAGACTCCATTTGGCGCAGTAGCACGAGCCCTCCTCTGCTGCAGGGAATCGCAGCCTTTAAAAGGCTCGGAGCAGAGCCCAGGACGCCCACGCGCCTCCCCCGCCTGTACCTTTCTGAGTTTCGGGGCGGCAGGTTGGGCAGAGGCCGAGGCAGAGCCCGAGGCAGAGCCCGTGAGATGCTGCTCTGGGCCCCTCAGTGGTGATCCCCCATCTCTCCTTTCAGTTCGTGCCAATCTCATCCCCAGCCCCCCCACCTTCAACTCCGACTATGGCTACATCAGCTGGGAGGCCTACGCCAACGTCAGCTACTACACCCGCGTCCTCCCGCCTGTGCCGGACGACTGCCCGACACCCATGGGGACCAAAGGTATGCGGTTGGCACCCCGGATCCATACCCAGTGCTGTATCGGTGTCTCCCACCCACCCGTGCCCGAGATTTTGCAGCCATGGGCACATCTGCAAGGCCACGCTGGCGCTGCCACTTGTCACCGCTGTCCTGCCCAAGCTGGCCTCGCGGGCAGGAGGAGTTTGATGGCATCTGAAATGCTGCTGGAGCAGCTCAGGTGGAGCTGCTGGGGCATGTCACAGCCTGTGTAAGAGGGCTGTAAGGTGTCTCTGCAGCCGAGTCAGGGCCTGGTGCCGCAGCAGACAGGGCAGCGCTCACCGACAGCCCCACAGCCAGCACCGGTACCCAGCCAGGTCGGTGAGGGGCATCTGCCCTCAACCTCCACCCTTTGCAGGGAAGCAGCAGCTCCCCGATGCCCAGCTCCTGGCGGAGAGGTTCCTGCTGCGGCAGAAGTTTGAAGCCGATCCCCGAGGTACCAACCTGATGTTTGCCTTCTTCGCCCAGCACTTCACCCACCAGTTCTTCAAGACATCCGGGAAGATGGGACGTGGCTTCACCAAGGCGCTGGGGCACGGGGTGAGGCGGGTGCAGGGATGTGTGGGGAGCGAGGAAGGGACCGGGCCGTGAAGAGCAATCAGAGAAGCTTTGACACTGTCCTCTCTTGGCAGGTGGATCTCGGGCACCTATATGGGGACAATCTGCAGCGGCAGCACCAGCTGCGACTCTTCAGAGACGGGAAGCTGAAATTCCAGGTACCACCTGACACAACCGAAACGTCTCAGCCTTGTGATCCAGGGCTTGTTGAAGCCCATGTCCTTCTGGAAGCTCCTGGGAGACCTCAGCCCTGCTGCCCAGCATGGCTGCTGGCTGGAGGTGCCGTGTCAGAGGGACTAGCTTTGGGGTGGAGCTGTTCTGCCAGCAGCAGGCATCCCCAGGCAGGGCTCTAGGAGGGAGGTATTTCCATCCTGCGCAGTGTTTGCAGGAGAGCGGCCGTAGTGCCTGTAGGGACACAGCTCCCAGCTGGCCCGGCTTTCACCGGGCTGGTTTTCTTCTCTCTTCCCTTTCTGCCATCCCGTTCTTGTCTCCCCAAGGTGGTGGATGGAGAGGTGTACCCCCCGATGGTCACTGATGCTCCAGTCCACATGGTCTACCCGTCTGCCGTGCCCAAGGAGAAGCAGCTGGCGATGGGGCAGGAGGTATTTGGGCTGCTGCCGGGGCTCTGCATGTACGCCACGCTCTGGCTGCGGGAGCACAACCGCGTCTGCGACGTACTCAAACGGGAGCATCCCATGTGGAGCGACGAGCAGCTCTTCCAGACGGCTCGCCTCATCCTCATCGGTGAGGATCAGGGGTGCCGCAGGGCACGGGCACCACAGAGCCCCATGTCCCACCTGCCTGGGCAAGCCCCAAGGACTCAGGTGTTGGCTGGTCTCTGTTTGAGGGTGGTGGCCAAGCTGTCTTGAGAGGCTGGAGGAGTTTCTCTGGCAGCTTTCTGAGGATCATTTGCTTTGGTCCATATAGCAAAAACTGGCTTTAGTCTATCAAAAATTTAATGTTTGATAATTTTGAAATATTTTCTTTTAATATTCTTTATACATTTACTATAATCTCATGAAAAGTCATTTTTTTCAGCAAAATCCAGTAGAAAGCCACATCACCACATTATCTGTAAGTAGCATATCACAGGAATCATTTTGGTTTTGACAGACTCTCCTTTGGTGGTGAAAAAAAACACTCACTGAAAAAATTCCCAACCAACTCAACAAGCCTGCGGTCAGAAAGGTCCCAGGTGGTGGGTGGGTGCCGGGACAAGCTGCTGTAGCACATGGGTGACATCTTAGGGTACAGAGCTCCTGCTGCTGCCAGCTGATGGCTGCTTCTCTCACCTCCTGCCCAGGGGAGACCATTAAGATCGTCATCGAAGACTACGTCCAGCACCTCAGCGGGTACTACCTGAGCCTCAAGTTCGATCCCGAGCTGCTGTTTGGGTCGCAGTTCCAGTACCGGAATCGCATTGCGGTGGAGTTCAACCAGCTCTACCACTGGCACGGGCTGATGCCCGACTCCTTCGTCATCCAGGGGGAAGAGTACAGCTACAAGCAGTTCCTCTACAACACCTCCATGCTCATGGACTACGGCATGGAGGCACTGGTGGAGTCCTTTTCCAAGCAGATTGCAGGAAGGGTAAGGTCCTGCTCTCCCCTCGCTACGGTGGCTGCAGGAGCCTGGGAGGGCTGCTCGAGGTGCCGGGAAGGCAGTGCCATTAGAGCCCTAATGACCATCCCCGCTCAGCAGCAGGTCCTGTGTCACACACAGAGTCTTCTACCCAGGGCAGCACCAGTCTGGCATGTCAGGAGTTGTCCCCAGGAGCACCGTAGCAAGGCTGGGCCTTGGCAGCTCTTGCAACTTTGTAGTAAACACCTCAGCGACGCCAAGAGCCTGCAGTAAACTGGGATCTTTTGGTCCAGCCCGGGCGTGGAGCAGCTTGTCTGGCACTGTTCTTTGCTGCCATCACATGGATGTTTGCTCCAAGTGATTACATCTACATCTCTGACCCGTTTTGCTTGAGCAGAGCAGCAAGGTTGAGCCACACACCTGCTGCTCTTTGGGTGTTTGGGTTCCTTCTGTGACCCCAAACCCCCGTAATCTCTCCCTTCCTCCTGGGCCAGTGGGTCACCATCCAACCAGGGCTTTCACACCATTCCCTGACCTGTCCTGGGAACAGGACTGACTGTAGCCCAAGCTGCTCTATGGCTGTTTTTTGGCACTGTCCCGTGACTCCCTCTGTTCTTGCTGCTGCGCTGACGTGCTGGTCTCCACGCCACCGTGCCCAGGACACTTTAGTGCAGTGGCTCCCCTGGAGCAGATGCTGGTGCCGCCTCGTGCCTTACGTGTGCTCCTGTGTTCTCGCCCTTCAGATCGGTGGGGGACAAAACATCAACGCCAACATCTTACATGTGGCCGTTGGGGTCATCGAGGAATCCCGGCAGCTGAGGCTGCAGCCATTCAACGAGTATCGGAAGAGGTTTGGCATGAAGCCCTACAAGTCCTTTCAGGAGCTGACAGGTAGGGCTGCAGCGCTGCCACAGTGGCTCTCAGGGCTTCCCTGGGGCAGTGCAGATGCTCTGCGTCCTCTCTAGGGGTACGAGGCCATGAGCTGCCCCCTACCTCAGCACTGGGCTTGCCCAGGGGAGCTGCTGTTCCTGCCCATCCAAGCCTTGGATGAAGCTGATGCCTTGCCTGAGGGGTCTGTCCTCCTGCAGGGCTGGATGGGTGGTCCAGAGGGTGGTGCCTGGCCTGGGAGCCGGGCTCACCTCTGCCTGGGTTGTGGGAGCTGCCACGTTCCCATTACCCTCATCGAGGCCAGTCCTTGCCGGGGGTGATTCTCTTGCTAAAGCACTCTGATGTTTACTTGGTGCAGGAGAAGAGGAGAAGGCATCAGAGCTGGAAGAGCTATATGGAGACATCGATGCTCTGGAGTTTTATCCAGGCTTGCTGCTTGAGAAACCCCAACCCAATGGTATCTTTGGGGAAAGCATGGTGGAGATCGGAGCTCCGTTCTCCCTGAAGGGGCTTTTTGGAAACCCCATCTGCTCCCCAGAGTATTGGAAACCCAGTACATTTGGTGGAGCAACTGGCTTTGAGATAGTTAAGACAGCATCACTGGAGAAGCTCGTGTGCCTCAACATAAAGAAGTGCCCCTATGTGGCGTTTCACGTGCCAGATGCTGCGGAAAACAGCAGCCCTCGGCGTGGTGGGTCATCTACTGAGCTCTAGCACCAGGACAACCTGTCCAGGTAGAGACCATTCTTGGTCAGGCACCAGCTGAGCCGAGCTCCTGGCCTGGCACTGAGTATCCTGTTCCTTTCCGCAGGGAGCGGCAGGGACAGGGGCACCTGCCCACCCCTGTGCCGAGCAGGAGCAGGACAGAAGATGGTCCCATCCTGGACATCCTCCACAACAGCCCTCGAGGAGAGGCTGGTACCAGCTCTGTGAAAAGCTCGAGTGCCTCAGGAGTGCGGCTGCCACCGCTGCTCTCAGCGGACCCAATTCTCTCGCTAGTGATTACCTTGCACTAAGCCAGCTTCGGGGACCCTCAGGGGACGGCCGCACTCTGGGCTCCCCTGTGCTTTGCCACCCTTCACCCCACTGCTTTCCAGCACCAGGACACCAGCAGCCCCTCTTCCACAGGGCTCAGGACAGAGGACCACAGAGCCTGGGGAGCCCTCACATTCCTTCCTCCTCTGCTGCATCCGGTTAAGGCGCTGAGCTCCGCAAGGGAGGTGCAGGATGCAGGTGGCAGAGCACAGGGGGACAGGAAGGACATGCTGGAGGTGGCCATGCTGGCCCTGCGGTGGTTAAACTCACAGTAGGAACCTGCCCTGACTTGTTTCTCCTGCAGCCACTCTGGACCATCCACCCCAGCCTGCCCAGCACATGGACATAGCCAAGAGACATCCAAGAAGGAGGAACCAAAGCAATGTCTTTGTGGGAGGAGACCGGGGGAAGCATCAGATAAGACCTCCCAGTCCTCCTGTGTCTCCCACCTGCTGGCGTGGACCCCGTCACGCACCACCAGCCACCCAGGCAGGGCTGCTCAGAGCAAGATGCTACCTCTGTGCAAACACAGCGATGAAGACTCTTCCATCCTATGGCCATTACACTTCCCTGTATGAACAGCTCGGCAATGGCACCACCAAGGTAGATCCTGCTTCTGTCCTGCTCCAGAAACACAAGCTGATGTCACCCTGGCTGACATGACACGGTAGTTGGCAGCCACCATCCCTGGCCTTGATCTCCATCAGATCCTGGTTCACCTCCAGGAAAAAGGACATTTAAAACAATAAATGATTTTAAAAACTCCTCTCATTTCCTCCAGCCTCCATTTCCAAGCTGTGTCTCGCCAGCGCCAGGCCCTGCAAGAGGGCAGGATGCTCGGGAGGCAGTGGGAGCTGGGGGAAAGGAGAAGTCCTTGGAGCGTTGCTGGAAGGTTGGTGTCCCTGTTGGGCCACGCGGCCGGAGCGGGCCGTGCTCACCGGTGCTGTGCTGTATCACTGCCAACCGCCTCAGAAGAAAGAAACGGAGTGATGCTCCTCTTTGGTGGGGTTCTCTGAGCCTGAAGGTCCACTGAAGGTTTGAGCTACGCTGTCCTGTGGCCACCACCCTCCCCAGCCCTGTGCTGCGCTGCCCCGGCGCAGATCCCACAGCGCGTACGTCTGACAATGTGTATTTCTGTCACATAAAATCTATCCACACATATATGTTGCTGGCCAGGTATTTTGTAGGCATGAAACAGCCAAGAGCAGATGGCTGCGCCTTCCTCCTGTGAGGAGCCAGAGGAAGGGACAGATCCTGGGATCCTGCTCCGTGCAGGCAGGACTCCCACCCAGCCATGAGGCCGGGGGCTGCACTGCTCCTGGCCAGACCCAGTGGAGGGTTCTCCAGCCGGGCACCGCCGGCTGCTACTCTGCCCAACACACAAAGCCCCAGAGGACAAGAGGAGAAGCGGGGCACGGAGTCCTGGTCCAGGGCACTACCTCGAAACCTGGAGCCAGGCAGCACATGAGGGATGGGTTAGGAGTGGAGAGGAGAACAGCAGTGGTATATCTAGGTAGAGATCTGCAGGGAGACACAGCCCCCTCCATACTCTCTGCTCCCAAGGCAAGAGCCTTCTCTCTCTCACTCTCCTTAACCCTTCAGAAATGAGCTGGTTTTACCAGGGTATCATCTGGGGTTTAGTTTCCCAGTGGCAGGCAGGGAGACAGACCCAACCCATGAAGGCACAGCAGGCAGGTTTGCCTGTTGGGTGCTCACCTGTGTTGGTCCTGCCCTGCCCGGCTCTCCTGGCACATAGAGACCCCGGTCCTACCCGCTCCGTGCAGCTCGCAGCACCGTGTAACAAGGCAAGAGGAGGACATGGTCCTTTCCCATCCCACAGCTCCTTTTCCCCAGCTCCTCCCATCCCTTCCCCTCCATGGGGAAGCCAGTGTGCAGTGGCGACGCTGTGCCCAGCTACCAAAAGGACCAACGCCCACCAACAGCCCATTCCCTGGCAGTGGTGGGGGCTTCAATCCTACCACTGGGGAACACCCCTGAGGATGATGATCCTCACTGTGCTTCTTCGCTAAGCCAGCAACACAACGCTAAAAACAAAACAAAACAAAGGAAACAACAACAACAAAAAAAAGGCAAACGGCAACAAATGGGGAGCAACACAAAGTTCAAAGACTGTCTGTGTCCCAAACCCACGCTGGGATCCAGACGCCCCACCTCCAGCCAGCTGGAGCACTTCCTGAGCGTGCCTATGGCTGCCCCTGCCCTGCTCCAGCCTCCAGCCCCATCAGGCTCAAGGCAGGAGCTTGGCTCGTTTCTGTTAAACCACAAACATCCTCGCTTTTGTGCGGAGCTATCGGAGGCAGCCAGCGCTGTTTTGGAACCGGCCGATAAGCATCCAAGAGCCCATCAGGCGCAGAGCTGCCAAGACGCCCTTGGCCGCCCAGGGGGAATGTTTTACCAGGAGTTTACTCAGCTGAGCCAACGCTGGCAAACCTGACATCTCTTCCAGACGTGCCACCAGCTCCCGCACAGCACAATCACGGACAGCAAAGTATCTCCCTCAAGCACCTCACCCTTCTGTTAGTGGGAAAGGCTTTGGAATTGTTTCTTTGTAGGACCAACACGTACCAAGCCCAGGCACATCATCCCACACATTAGTGAAACCTCCTCCTCCACCGGGGACCCCCAGCCCCGCACACGGAGCTTCCCCCAGCCCAGCGCTGCCGAGCCCTCGCGTCTCCTTTGCGATTCTTTCGGCCACGGCAGCTGGTAGAGATCGCTCGCATCCTTGCCAGCTCGGCTTTCCCCAGGTGCAGAAGCCAGCAGTTTGCAGCTGAACGCGGTGTTCAGTCTGGTGCATCCAGCAGCATCACCCAACCAAGGCAAGGGCACCGCTGCGAGCTCTGGGGACGGCCGGAGGCGAGCGCTGCCAGATGGACCCGCTGTTTAAGCTCTTGGTAAACAGAGCTCTCAGGACATCCTCTGAGTTTTTAAACAAGCGCGTCCGGGGGGCCCCGCTGCAGCGCGCCCGTCCAGGGACCGACACGGACGGGAGGACGGCGCTGCCTGCGTTCCTGCAACGACGACGACATCAGTCTGTGGTCGTGCGGCCTCCTAAAAGAGGATTTGCGAAGCAGGAGGTTACTGCTGACCAGAGCAGACTGTGCCAGGAAGAGCGATCGTCTGCAACGCTTTTCCACGTAAAGTGGCCCCTATAGATGGTGGGAAGGGCAGAGGTTGCAGCCAGGCTGCAGCTGCTCTGGGGTTTCCCCTCTCCGGACAGCCTGTAGTCCTCTGGCCCTGCACCTGATCAAGATCCACAATGTTATCTAAACCCCGTGGTGGCAAAAACAGGTAGGGCCCTAAGGCTGAACAGAAAAGTAATGCCCTGTGTTAAGTCCCCCGGACCACCCCGAGCCCACCTCAGCAGGCCCCCGGCATGAGTCACGCCAGCAACAGCCCACGAACGCTTGTTGGGATTTTCAACAAAGGTGTATTTTGAACATTTTAGAAAGTAGTAGTACATTGGAGGCCAAAAAGAAGTCAGTATAAAATGTCCTTCTTTCAATTTTGCCCCTCATCACCTGGCACTGGAATTAAATACCCACAATGAAGTTCATCCCTGGATTTCATTCCTGCCCTCACCAGACGGCCATCTGCACTTCCCTGGGCATTCGCGTCCCGTGGCCAAATCCTGCTGTTTGTATTGGAACATCATTAAACGTGAACAAACCCAAGTGATTTTACCCTCCTCTCTCTGCCAGCAGCACCACCTCCTGCTGTAAAACCCCTCCTTTCTGGCTGCTCTCATTTTTTTCCAAAACAAAACATTTCCCAGAGCCAACACAACCTACCCAACACACAGGTTTTTTTCAACTCCTATTTATAGCATTTCTTGAAGATTAAAATCAACGATGACTTTGTCTGGGTACGTGCACGTTCTTGATCTGGAGGGTGTACGACATAAACCAGACCAGGCTGCAGCCGAGGCGATGCACAAACCCAACTGACCAGAGAACCTCCACCTCCAGAAGAGCCTGCTCCTCCCCTGGGGCCACGCCTGCACGTCTGTCCTACGCCTGACAAGTACCAGAAAGAAAATGGGACAAAAAAAAAAAAAAAAAAAAGGACAGACAGCACTACAGCACATCTTCTCTCTACTCTTCTCCCTTAGATTCTTCCAGATCAATGATTAATTGGATTCAGACCTTTTTTCTCTTCCTTTTTGCCACTGTAAACCATCTCTTCCACACCTGAGCACCGACTGGAGTCACCCTGCTGCAGGCCACCCGGCAGTGAGCAGCAGGAGAGGGTTTGATCCTGTTACAGCTCTGCTGACACNTCATTTCCACCAGGTGCACGGCTTGAGCAACTTGGCCTCACCACGACGTGCCCACTAAAACCTTTTCCTCACCCTGCATCATCGGAGGGTTTCACGCTCCCACTTGCTAGAAACTGCTCGTGGCTTCCGAAGCCACGACCCAGGTCTCTCCCAGCTACGTAGCGCCGGCCTTGCAGGAGGCAGGGTGAGCTTTAATGTCCAAGAAACCCTGGAAATTGCCTCCCTGGGTTATGATCTGATTTAGGAAGGAAGCAGAGCAGAAAGAAAATAAACACTCACACCTTAGTGAAACGTAATCACTGACAAAGGGGGATGACAAAGGTGCTGCAGGCGGGAGGTGTCACACGCAGCTTTGCTTTCTAAGTCTGAGAAAGTGCAAGGAAGAACCACCTTCTCCAACTGCGAAGTAATTTTCAGGATGAAGTCGGGGGTTGTTATTTGGAAACGAGGAAGGAAAAAAAAAAAAAGGATGCCAAGTGTTAGAACAAGAAGGTACCTCCAAGAAGGAGACTGCAAACTGAGGAATGGAAGATGGGAGCCTGCACTTTAACTGGCAGCAGTTCAGCTCCACGTTAATAGTAAACCTTGAATGCTTAGAAGCTTCTTTATTTGCAGTCTCAACTCTTGTCTTAGTGAGAAGGTGGCCACATCGCAATCCAACTGGTATCCATGTTGCAGCGCTTCAGGAAACCTGTAAGGAGAGTGATCACACACAGCTGACCTGAGAAAAAAGTGTTTAAAAAAACCCCCAAAAATCAAAGCGACTTGGAGAACAGGTGACAATATGCAACTTCCTAAACTTACCGAATCGTGTTAGAATTTCACGTTCAATAAAATACACTTGAATTGCATAAAAGCAAGACTGGTTTAGAGTGTCCTTTATTGAATTAATCTAAGAAAATGTTAGGAATTCCTTAGGTTATTTTTAACAAACTTTTATCGAGCAGAAGCCAAAGTGCATGAAGGGGGAGAGTACACACCCAGGCTACGGAAGGAAGAGAACAATCCCCAGCACACCCCACAGTACAACGACAGCCACCAGCACGGTTCAGTCTATTTCCAGGTCACTGTCCTCACTGTAACACGCAGATGGGTTACGTATAGAAGTCAGGAGCACGAGGTCTTTTTCTGGAAGCAAACCACATTCCTGCAGAAAAGCCTCCAGGTCCACCGCAAAAAAATCTTCTCCAAGCTGGTCAGTGATTCGCACAAAGTTGCCGATGAGCTCGCCTGCCTTGTAGACGAGCAGAGCGGGCAGGGCGTTGCTGGTGAAGCGAGCGCTGGCGCCGATCAGCGAACTCTTTACTCGGCAAAATTTAACCGCTGGGTACTCGGCGGCCAGGCAGATCATGCAGCCGTTCAGGGATTCGGTGCCAGGGATGTCGTCTTCGTAAATATGGATCATGATCAGCGTGCTCTTATGCTCTTTATCAACGGTGTCCAAAAAGGCTTCTCCACTGGTGATCTCAAAAACCTGTTTGAATTGCTGCCCGCTGTACAACTGCTGCCGCATCTCCTCCATTCGCTGCTTCCGGTATCGCTGCAAAAACTCCTCGTCGTCTTCGTCGTTGTGAATCATGTTATATTCTTGTAACGTCATCTACGAAACGCACGTACGAAGGCACGTGGAAAAGAGAAAAAGAGAAAAAGCTGAGCGTTGCTATATGGGTCACTTATGTAATGAGAATTTACATCACGAGGATTCATGTGGGTCACTCAATTTCAATAACAGCAAAGGCTCGAGCACCCTCGGTGTTATACTCCATTTTCATCTAATTAGAAACGATGCCCAGTGGGAACAGCCATTTCAGCCCTGGGTATTCTTGTTCCCACAAGCTGCACTAATAACAGAAGTGGCTGCTCCAGCTCCCAGTTTAATCCAGGTTAATGGTGGCTGTGTGCTCTCGCTAAGCCACGGGTGCCGAGCTGGACCTAAGTCTAGAGCTCCTTCTTCGTAAGCTTTTGCATTTAGTTTTTCAGTTAATGCTTTGTGGCAACCAAACGCACACTCCTGCCCGTAGAACTAAAAATAACAGGATTTTATGTATTTCATGTCTGTTGACTTGGTTAAACTGACAGAAGACAGATTCCCACCTGCTTCACCTACACAAACAATGAAACTGAACACGTTAAAACACTTCAGTGGCAGTTTAACCTCTTCGGGCCACGCTACCTTTCCGTTGATCTTTTCCTGAAGCTCTTTCTGCTTATGCTTATCAGTCTCTTCATCCAAGTGAGATCTACAGGTCATAGACAGCTTTTTGATGAGCCGCTCCATTTCTCTGCGCTGCTCCTGCCGCTGTTCAGTTTCCAGTTGCTTAAATCTTCGCCAGTCATTAATGACTCCTTTAGGACCTGAAGTTAAATATGTAGGCATTTCATGTTAAAGAGTAATAGAATTCCACCTATCATTTAAAATCCAAGTAATAATTTACAAGTCATCGGTAGAACAGTGCTGACTTTTTGTCAAATTTTTTGCACACCGTGCCAAATGTTGAAATGAAACAGAAGCAATTTGCCATTTCCACGGCTTTGAGCTTGTATCTATTTTTTTTTCCTAAGACAACTCAAGTTTATCTAAGTAGGCTACTCTTGTAATTGTCCTAAAGATTACCTGAAAGATCAATATCTGTGCTCTTGAAACAGAACCACCAGCCCTCACAAATTCCCCTATTGTCAGCATGGCTTTCATAAGAACGCTAACGATGGGGAAATATAATTAAGTTGGCCAGTGCTCCCGTACAGTAGCGCAGGGTGTTCTGTGACGGACAGCAGTGTTAGCTCTTACAGGCTGCACCTTCCTCGACCTGGTGGTGCTAACTTTTTCAGGTCCTCTCTAAATACGCCAGTTTAGTACTAGAATTCTTCCATCCTTTAGGTGAAAGATCTGAACGCGTGCTGGGAAGATTTTTTTCATCATTCTTAGAGAAATCATATAACACAAGAGGGTCGGTCTTTGATAAGAAGACTCGACCGTGTGTCTGACAGAGGCTCTAGAGAACACTCTTTTGGGAAAGCCTGGACACCCTCTATTCCTCACGTACTCGTTCAGCACCTACCTGCTAGTGGTTAACAACTGTGCAGCTTACAGGAAAGACGTTTACGCGTTATCAACCAAATTGTGCAAATCGGCTCTGTATGCCAAGGCTAACGGCTTTAGATCTAATGCTGAAGCCCCACAGAGAAGAAATCAAATGTCAATTTAAAAAAAGGGCCATTAAAAATAAGGTTAGACTGTAGCCAAGAAACAACCAACCCCTGACTCAGGTATGCATAGAACTAGGGCTTTCATTTTGAAAAACTACTTTTAGAAAAACACATGAATCTTCCAATAAAGAATTTACAAAACAACGAGTCTGACAGGATACCTGTGTTGACGGCGCTGCCATCGCTGCTAAGCTCTACCTCCCCAACGCTTTCAGGGATGCTGCTCTCCCCTTCTTTATCTTCTTTCTCGCTGTCTTCGTCCTCGCCCTCACTACTGCTGTAGTAATACTGGAGCTTCTCACCAAGCACTTTATCGTCCAAAGTCGTCATTATGTCCTAAAAAATAAATTAAGAAAATAAAGAATGGATCTCCTAGTCAAATATACAGCGTGAGATACCACTTTGAATGCGTAACAATCGCCCTTTACTTCCTCAGAGCAGTTTTTTAGCCACTTAAGAACAGTTTACAGCCCACTATCGAAGAGCCTACAGCACAGTCAGTCTCACCAATTAATTCTCAGCCACAACTTCAAACTCACTTCAATTAAAAACCTTTACGAATAGAACCGCTTTGAGGCTGACCAGGGCAAAAACACTTTAGGTGTGTTCTCATTCATGGAGAATGAGCTGTGATTCAGGAATCTCACCAGCCTCGCCCGGACAGATCCATGAGGTTGACCTCCCAGTACCGAAATACCAATTTGCAGTGTTATTTGTATTATTTTTAACGCTGATTTGAGCTGGAAAATAGTCACTGTAATTAATCAAATTAAAATGTCCTGACCTTTATTCCTTTCCAGTCTTTCAGAGACAAACAAGCTTCTATCAAAACCTGGAAGAAGAAATTTCAGATTACATCAATTCAAATGATCAAAGGCAATCTCAGAGAAGAACTGCTGCAGAATCCCAGGGCATTTCACGAAGAGCACAGTTCCTCTGCCAGGCGCTGGCAGCTCTGCCAGAGTTAAAGCCCGAAGCAGCAGATTAGGGAGGAGGCGGCCAGATGGGCCGGGATTACCGGGATCACCCCTCGGAGCGCTGCAGAGGACACGGCAGCGACGCCCGAGTCTCAGCCGCGGCCCCGCTTCCGCAGAGCGCCGTGTGATAACGGCGGGGCCTCGCCGGGGTACCGGCAGGGANCCACCTCCGCCGGTTCGAGTCCTCCCTCCGCCCGCCCCCAGCGCCGCTTGGAAGGCAGAGAGGCGGTTAAGGTGGACAAATAATTTTTATTCGTGCATGCAAATACATGTCAATACTGCAAACTTCGTCCATCGAGTCTCTCACACACTGAAAACCAGATGCTCTACCCCGAGACCAGCCAAAGCTACAACCTCTGCACGTCAGTGCGACAGCAAACACACAACGGCACCGCCCGCCGGGCCCCCTACGGCTACACCACGAAGGGAAACAGGACCACCGGGAACTCAAACCCAAATAAACGGAATAGAATTTACTCCCCCCATATATCCCCATTTCATTTTACAGATTTTTTTTTTTCTTTTAAATTATAGTTTTAAATAGAAGCTGAGAATGCGCCATAAAAATGAGCATTAAATCCATCGTAGCGATGGTGCCTGCTTTATACATGATGGGTGTACACCATCTTTTATTTCATTTACATTTCAATCGAACAATAGATTTGCAAAGAAAATGTCTAATACAGACGTAAAAATATTCACACTAGAGCTTCACAATCGGTTGTACAATTGACAAACAGGCCTCTTTTCCCAAACTTTCCAGCTAAGCAAATTTATAAAATGTAATCAATGCAACAAGAAAAAACAAAATTATTTTCTTTAAAACTTCCAGGGAAAAGAATACGCAGTAAACAGTATAAATGCAGACAGCAGATGCTGCAAGCTAACCACAATACCTCGGAGTGGCTGTACAGTGGGTATGTGCAGTACAAATAAAAGCCACGTGTGTTGTATCACAACTNGCCGCCCGAGTCTCAGCCGCGGCCCCGCTTCCGCAGAGCCCGGTGTGATAACGGCGGGGCCTCGCCGGGGTACCGGCAGGGAGCGAAACGGTTTAAATTCAGCAGAAAAAGGGTAAACGCTCTGAAGGTCCGTTCCCAGACTCCCCTCAGCGGCCGAACCCCCCGCCCCGCTCCTCCCGCCTCCTTTCCCGGTCTCTTCAACCTTTACCCCGCAGAACCCGCGCCCGCCGCNTTTTTTTTTTTCTTTTAAATTATAGTTTTAAATAGAAGCTGAGAATGCGCCATAAAAATGAGCATTAAATCCATCGTAGCGATGGTGCCTGCTTTATACATGATGGGTGTACACCATCTTTTATTTCATTTACATTTCAATCGAACAATAGATTTGCAAAGAAAATGTCTAATACAGACGTAAAAATATTCACACTAGAGCTTCACAATCGGTTGTACAATTGACAAACAGGCCTCTTTTCCCAAACTTTCCAGCTAAGCAAATTTATAAAATGTAATCAATGCAACAAGAAAAAACAAAATTATTTTCTTTAAAACTTCCAGGGAAAAGAATACGCAGTAAACAGTATAAATGCAGACAGCAGATGCTGCAAGCTAACCACAATACCTCGGAGTGGCTGTACAGTGGGTATGTGCAGTACAAATAAAAGCCACGTGTGTTGTATCACAACTACCGTATAATGTACTTGTTTGCCCAGCTAAGAAGACGCATGCATTCCCATGCCGGGGTGAACGGAGAGCTACCGGGGAAACCGATGGGCTACGGGAAACGACCGTGGCTTTTGGCAGTAATAAATGCAGCCAGGCTCTGTTTTATTTCAGCTTTTACAGCAAAATCTCGAGTGATTTAAAAGCTTCCACAAGCATCCTTCTTAAATAACGGGGTGGAGTTTTATCTTCGGGTATTGGTCGTTTTGACGGTTCTGATTTGTTTCGTCTCATCACTGAGTTTGGGGGTTGTTTTATTTTTTTTCCCCTCAGCGTGCTCCCTTGCCAGCAAAGAGACGCATGGTGATGACTACTGCCTTTTCCATTTACACTGGAAAATTGGGTCACTCTAAAAAAGCACATTTACTGTGTTCTGCTTGCAGAAGAGGTCCCTCAATGAGAGGGGATTTCCTAACAAAAGGGATTAAACTACAACATAAAGAATGGACTTTTACATACTATAGATAATCCGGTCATTTCTCACTTTGTTACACTCTCAAATTTAACACCTTCCTTTAGTAACGCTCTAAAAATAATGAAAAGTCTGTTCACAAAGATGATCAAGGCGCTGCTGGCATACACTGTTTATGTACAGCAACAGGTACGACTTGACAACTTGTGCTTTAAAAAAAGCAAAACAAAAACAATGTTTGGAACTACTCTGAGTTTAGGTCAAGTTATTTGAAGCATTCTTTCCTCAGCTGTTTCTGACCACTGTGCATTAATTTGTACCTCATCCAGCCTAGTACACTACGATACAAGAACCGCATTCAGCTCTTGAGTACAGGATACATGAAGATTTCAGTTGTGTTATCAAAGCACTAAAAAAAAACAAAACCAAAAAACCAACCTTCCAAATCAGACTTCTACAAAGAGCAATTAGGAGCTTATTTAAGATAGTCAGCTGCGGACTTTTTTTTTTTTT
Source organism: Baryphthengus martii (assembly GCA_013396935.1). NCBI lineage: Eukaryota > Metazoa > Chordata > Aves > Coraciiformes > Momotidae > Baryphthengus > Baryphthengus martii. The sequence goes on along the minus strand of VWZK01000099.1, from coordinate 27,284 downwards.
GATTATTTTCCTAAATCAAACACCAAACTTTAGTGTCCCTGTACTAGACTACCAAGAACCAAGGCCAGTTTGCTTTGCAAAGAGTCTAACCTTTCCTTTGAAGGGTCTAGTATACATTCTACAATGCAAAATCTGCATAAACACTAAGATTCATTCTTGTCACCTGCTTACAGGAACAAATTAGCAGCAGCAGGGCAATCACTCTGCCACAAGTATATGTTAAGAACGTACAGCTAATTACTTTCCCACGCGAGCACTCTCCCAGCACAAGCGTTAGTCTCTATTAAGACCTATGTGGGAAACGAGGCAAACCAAGGAATGAATCCAGGTAGTGAGGCAACACGATTAACTTAGATACTAATAATTCCTGTATCTCTTGCATGTGAAATCCCTGCTGTACCCCAAGCGGGGGAAAATTAAAAAAAACAAACAACAAAACAACAACCCAACAACCAAAACCAAACCAACCCAAAGTGCTTGTCCAAGCAAAGCAAAGGAGCCAATCTCTTTCCCCAATCTGCTACGGGCCTTTGTTTTCTGACAGCACAGGTAAGTTAAGCCAAAACCTCCACAGGAATCACTCCTATTAACACACAAAGGTAAGTCACTGGCTCCCGCCGTCAGAAAAGAAGCCCTTCCATAGCCCAAAGGCACCTGATTTACAACTAGACAAATGAATACATACTTGTTTGTATAGGGTCAAGGGCTGAAGCTTCACCCAAGAAGAAAGCCAGAACTAGGTACCCACCTGGAGCTTCTCCTTGTCAGGGCACTGGAGGGCATTGTTTCATGGCAAAAACCACACAGTCAGTGTTAAAACCGTAAGACAAAGCTGGCATGCTGTTAAAACCCCCCAGTAATTCTTTTGCCTGTCATTCTATATACTAAAATTTCAACAACAACAAAAAAAAAACCAAACCAACCTAAAACCAAACTAGCCTCAGTTAAGAACCGACTTTCCGTATGCAGTGTATGGTCATCCTAGAGAACTGCTCTATCACGGGACCTCCGGCTGCAGACAACGAGTCTATAGATACATTTGTTCTTAAACGTGCCAATAGGGTTGGCAGGAATATGTAATTTCACTGGACAAACTGGCAAATGTGTGTGTAAGCAGCTTATCCCAATCCCCCTCCAGCAGAGCACAACCAAGTTTTTAAAATTGCAATTTTAAAATTAAAAAGTTAAGGTAAATACACAATCAATTTATGTAGTATATATTCACCCTCAGATCATGCTGAAGATGTTCTGTGGAGTTCTGGTGCACAGAGGGCTCTTTCCCTGAGGGCAAATAAGGACTTCTCAAACCTTTATATTTTCTCTATTTTTGTAACAAAATAGCAATTTAAAATTTAAAAATCTTTTAAAAAAATTACATCACCTTCAACATGGAAGATCTCACTGTTTAAATATCCATGAAAGAGACATACTTGTTTGCATATCTGTTTTGGAATTACATTGTACAGCAAATAATAGTATCTCAGAAGCATTTCAAAAGTAATATAAATTCATATTTACAGAATGGTCTTGGTATAAAATATACAACAATCATATTTATGGCTAACATTCTAAGTTAAAGTTAAACATCGATAGGAAATAAGTTAAGGTGACAAAGGTGGTCTGGTTCTTGTACCCATTCACTTCAAGTTGCAAGTGAAAGAAAGCGTCAGTCGAGTCCTAGCTATGAGGTGGCACTGGCTATAGGAAGGTTCAGCAACAGCCAAAGGAAACTAAGAGGAGACTACTTGACTGCTTCTCTACATACATTCCTTTACATTTGAGTATTAAATAGATGTGTAAGATCTTCCATACTGACACCAGAATATCAAAACTAACCCTTGGATTTTCAGGTATATTTACAACGTAATTATTTCATGGACAGGTTCATTAGGAGAGATATCAAACACCAATATTTACTTAGTCTAATCGGTAACCCTCAGGGAAATGCCAACCCCCACCCCCCAGAAGCGTGCACAAAACAGTTATCAAAATCTTACCCGACCACATAGCTGTGATTTTGTAAAATAACAACTCAGACGACCAGTAACATGATCCTCTTTAAGCATTTTGCTAGCAGGAAAAGCCCTTACATGCAGTACACCTGGTGAAAGATCAGCTTGGCTTAAAATATTCCAGTACAATTTTCAGAGTAAACAACTTCACAGAAGTTAATAAAAACATAAAAAAAAAAAGTAAAACTTGTCACAAAGAAAAGTAAGAGGACAAACAAGACGACAGTAATCATCAGGAGGGAGATGCTTTCTTTTTAAAAAAAAAAAAGTGGATTTTTAAGCTTCTCTAAAAAATATATATGCCCAGGGCTCTAGTTCATGTGTATTTATGAAAATCAATTTACAGTTGACATGTCTAACATGATTCTCAGTCACATCTTAACAGGGCATAAATTCATACACTTTTCAGTACTCTGAAGGTCAGATAATGCTATATTATTGTATTTTCAAGGTCTTTGAAAATAAGTTGCCACTGAACAAGCAAAAATTAAACCTGAATACAAAATTATGATTAACAACATTTAACAAAAGGTAATACAACCACCTTAAATTCCCAATATTAAGTTTAAATTAAAAACAAAACAGTACAAAAAACCAGCAATACCATCTTGTTAGTCAGTGCAAACACTACATACAGGGTTTTCAAAGGAAAGCCAAGAGCACCTGATGCTTTTTGCCAAGTCATCTGGATTCTATAATCTCCAAGTTGAGAACTACTGATAAAAAAAAAAAGATAAACCAAAACTGCTGTTACATTAGTGCATAACCTTTCAAAATGGTTGAAAATCATTTCACGTATCACTTGGGGAAATCAATACCTACTACATTAGCTGGAGGACTTAGGCACTTGGTTTACTTCTGACAACTTTACCTGGACAAGTAGCCTGTGTATGTGTATCTACAGTTCTAAAGCAGAAACTGGGGGTGGGGGGAATGGGAACGAAAAGCTGCAGCAAAGCACTGCACCACAGACCTGCAAATAACGTAGCAGTGCAAAGCTAATGGTGTGATAACCCTGTAAAAGTCTCAAGTCCAAATCTCCACCTCTCAGTCTTCAAACAGGAAACAATACTCCATGCAAAGTTCCACAACTAAAGAAAAAGCAGCTGCAACAAGACACGAGTTCTTCTCTCATGAAACAAAAGAGAGACAAATAAGTTAGTCTTCCTTTCACTAGATGTATCATCGTAGGATCCTGCTAGTTTAAATAACTGAGTTGTTAGTTTTCTACAGAAGCCATTTTAAACCAGAATGGCTCAGATACCGCACCGGATTGCTACAAACTCATAAAAAGCTGCTTTAAGCTTAAGTAAAACAATGTCCAAATTCCATTCATTTGTGGAAAGTGAACGCCTTACCCTAGTAAAGTAAGTTTTTTTTTTTTTTCTTCAGAATGCTAATGCGAGAGGGGCTTGAAGTATCAAAGAGTCCACAGGAAATGCATGACCCCAATATTATTTTTTTTAAAAAAAATATACATTATATAATATATATTATATATATAAAAAGCTAGTGTAAATGCTTCCATGGTGTGGTCACAAGCTGGAAAGATGAATGCCTTTCAGCTGTTAACCATCCTGCCATTTGCAACAGGCTTTAAAAAGTCATTTTTATCCTCAGACATAATGTGAGCGGTTTTCAAAATGAGGCTGCCAACACTGACTGACGTGCTGATGGGCAGGCAGCTTGCATTGCTAACAGATGTTGTGATCGGCTGACTGAAGCAAGAAGTTACGGGCAGGATTGTTTTCTGCTCCTCCCTGAGGAGAAAAATAAGTTACACAAATATTAAAACAAGGACATGCACAGGTATCCGGAACTGAATTGTGTGCATTAAATAAATACTGACAGAAACTCATTTTCAGCAACAGGCTAAAAGATCTTCCTACGGGCACGGTCCGCTCAGGGTGTTCAATGCAGTCTGCCTCCTGTTCAAAGGCTGCGTTACACGTTAAAAGCTAGAGAACGTAGAAACCTAAAACAGTGTGTATTTTAAAAACTACCTCTCTACGGAGATTTGTGCAAACCGTATGACATTTAACCTTTTGAAGTTTTTCTTAATTTCTGTTAACTATAAAAATACTTTTAGCATTTTTTGCTTACTGAGAGTGGAAGGTATTGAACAGCTGTGACACGTTTCAGTGTACACGATTACAACAACGCATACGAACAGCGGTACCATCCTGTGACTTTCATAGCTGTGACCTAATTCTAGTTCTTAACGGGTTCTTCTCACTCCACCGTCTATACACAACGCAGAGGTCTAATCCAAGTCTGAGTAGGTATGGAGTTCATCCTTAAATAACCACGCTTCAACTATTCTGATGCTGCTGTTTGGCTAACACTGGCAGACACTGCTGGTTTGTCTAACACTCACAGAATCACAAGGTCTTCACCTAAACTTTGTCTCTTCTGTTCCATAGATTCTTTCTGATGCTGCTTTAGCGGATGCCCATTCTCTACGGTTGTTCCATTGAGCAGCTGATCTTCTTGAGAACTAATACCTAGCTGTATATCCAGAATCTCCTACAGGAGAAAAGGAGAAACGTCCATCAATACTGGTGCTACCGGCTTTAAATTTTCCTATTACGTTCCACTATGTAAAGCTGATGGAAATGGGAGTCTCATCATAAGACTCCTCATTATTTTTTATCCTGTTGGTACATCTACCATATTTTACTACAGGAAAACAAAATTATTCAGAGATGGCAGTGAATGACCGTGGTAGTATAAACATCAGTTGCTAGAAACATCATTTATCAGTCAACAAAGGAGGCAATAAAGGCCGTGAGAGCTGATACAATAATTAGGGGGAGAGGGAAAAGATAAAGTTCCTTCCATCCCTTTAACGGCGATTCACAAGCGATACTACAGCACCACATCACATACCATGGGCAGAGCAAACAAAAGCTGTAGCCAGTACTGAAATGTATTATGGAATATATTTCAGATAAGAACCTTAATTTTAAGTGTATGATGCTTTAAAAAAAAAAAGAAACAATTGATCCTAGAGCTTGGAATGAACACCAGAATGTTTTATGACTGCACAGCAAAGGAGGGAAATAGCCTACAAGGAGCTGGAGGTGATGCACAGAACTACAAACAATGAAGCAGTAGTGAAAACAAAGGAACACTGGATTGCAATAATTTAAATGACTTTACTGTTAACAGTCAGGTGAGCACAAAGTTTAAATAATCACATTTAATTGCAAACTACAATGTAAAACATTCTTAACTGTAGTTTCAACACTGGAGGAGAAGGGAAGAGGAACAGACTCCCCATCACTACTAATGCTAGAAAGAGATGAAGAGCAGAAAGCTGCAAGCTATGAAAGCTGTTTAACTTTGGTAACGTTAACCACCAGGTATCCAAATGAGATGGATGAGACCCCTAGTGTTAAAATAATAAAATATCACTACAAAGACTAAAAGCAAAAGGCTTTGCTATCAATACTGACTATTTCACAAAGACATTTTAGAAGTTTTTTTCCTTAATAACTAACGACCTCTTTAGACACACAGATTTTTGTACTTACTTCTATTTGTTCACCTTGCCCATCGGGTTCGTCTGTATCAAGGGCTGACAGCTCCAATTCGATGTCTCGATCTGGCTTTGTGTCTGCACAGTCTTCAGTGTAATCAGTCTAAAGAAAAAAATTAATAAGTTCCATAAATATCGTTGGCTTTTCACCTGCTTCACATAACACTGAAGTATTAAAGTGAAAACAGAAGATGCATTTCTAGGACACAACATTTCTACAATACAAAAGAGCTAGTGAGACACAAATAGAATTTGGGGCGTAGACAACATTGCGTACAAAGCTAAATCTAATCACACTGAAGTATGGAAACACAGAGATAAAATGAATACTGTAGAGTCCACTGGCAGAACGTTTAGATTTATAGCACGTACAAGTAGAACGCAAAGCAATGACTGCATGAAAATGGATTGTCACATTCTTCCCGCTTGGTAAACGGGCAACTGGAGCAGCAGCATGGCAGGTGCACCTACTTGATCCCAGGGGTATAACTGGGTGCAACAACAACAGTGACTTGCACAGAATTGAGTTATAAATATTTGAGAATGTTAAAACTAAGTGTCTTAACTCTTAGTTTATATGAACGTGCTTATGTGTATACAAGACTTGGTTCATCCCCATTAGCCCTTTCTTTACCTCACCATTCCTCAAATCAATTTCCTTGCTTAAAAGATTTAAGGTAAGACGACTGCCTTCATCTAGAGAGTTCCACTTCTGCTGCATGGCCAGTGCATTCGCCTCTCTCTGAAGTAATAGTGAGTTACTTTTGGCCTGTGAAAAGAAACGTATCAGTTACCAACCGCTGAAACCGTCTGTTGCCAAGCGGCAAAATAAACCAGCTCATAAAAAGCACAGTTCTCATGCTAGATGGATAACTCCGTGTTCCTTTAAAGCACAGCATTTATTTTCTTCTGCGTTTGCTGACACATCAGGCCCACCACCTTCTCCCCAGAACAGCCTTCCTGACGTCAGTGGAACAGCTCATGTTAACAGCCCCTATGCATCACACCAAGTATTGCAGGGTTAGTGTCTAGTTAACTCTTAGGGATTGTTTTGTCAATTGTACTACTTCCTGTAGGCTACACTGAGAAAATTTATTTAAAGATCACTTTACTATATCATGTTTTTTTTTAATTAAGAAAACCCCATGAGAAAATATCTGATTTTACCTGTTGTAATTCAATACTCAGAAGATCTCCAGTGCTGGAATGCTTTCTGTGACCAGACAAATCTGTAACTATGAACCTGTCCCTTTAAGAGAAAGAAGGCAAAACTAGGAATTAAAAACAAGTTCTCTATATCAAAGGCCCCATAAACTTCATTAGTCTATCAACATTATACTTCTGGACAGAAACCACATGACTAAGACAATGTGCTCTCCATCTTCATCGGGGCTCACAATACCTCGAGGCATTATACGAAGCAAACGCCCTTATTTTACATATGGGTAAGATGTGGTAAGAAAACTTGAGAGAAACTACTAAGATCACAGATTTTGACATGACAGCTTGGCAGTACCTGACTCCCATGCTTTGATTAGGTCTCTCTAGGGATACGTTGCTAGTAATTGGCTATTATCAGCTGCATCAAGTCTTAAAGACTACGTAAGTTTTAACCTGGTTTTCCCAAGGTTCTGTACTGGATAGGAAAAAAAATCTTTTCATTTAAAATTAAGAATATCTATTAATATAGTTCCATATTCTCTCCCACTTCAGGATTTTGAAGAACAGCAAGCTATAGAAAATGCTGTTAACACCGAAGAAAGTCCATACCGTTCTGCATAACGTGCTGATGAAGTAGAATCTGAGCCATAGGCACTCCATCTTGAGTCGACAGCATTGACATAAGGGACATAATCTGTAACAAATTAAGATACCACTCATTAGCTCCTCTGCTCTTAAAACGGGATATATGGGTATTTGAGCTTTTTGCATCTCCATAGTAAGCACGAAGAGGACAAAACGCTCAGGACGTACGCTCTACTGTCGTACGAAGCGCGGACTTGTACCTGATACGCTGATGGGCTTAGTAGCACTTCCTTGGGAAGCAGTGGCCTGAATAGGATCTGTCGTGTGATAACCCGTGCGGGATGACCTGGAGATTGCACCCCACTTGGAGATGATCGGTCCATCGCTAAATGGGATTATAGGATCTTCTTCCTTCGCCCTTCTCTGAGTTTCAAATAAATGCACCCTCCTCTTAACATCTCCGCTGTCCAAATCCTATATATTTAGGAGATAGAAGACACATGGACACATTAGAGGTTATTCAGATCCTACAGCTGGCCAATAACTTTCTGATTATTGTTGCTGAAGACAATGCTGAAAACCTGTCCAACTAGTGAGCCAAGATGAGCCTCAATGATTTAACTATTGATGTTTAGTGGCCACGAGAAAGCTACTGCCAGTGCTAGAAGAAATACTTTTACTTTTCCAAGCTTGTGTTTCCAGGCAGAAAAAGTTCCAGTAAGCTTTAAGGTCCTTCAGTACCCTTTCCTATACATGGAAGCAGTAGCAAGGTCATCTTGGGATGGGATTGGGTTACACTTGTTCCACAGAATACAAAGATAACCTGCTACAGACACAGCAGAAAGTCTCAAAAAAGCATGAGCTCTTGTGCTGCCAGAGGTTAAGCTGTATTTCATGATTTATACTGTGTATATTTTGCTCTCTAAAGTTTTTCAGTTAGCTTTTTCCCCCCCTCATGGAAACTGGGTGATAAAAACTAAGCTGTATTTTATTTTTGCCAGATTTGTTGCCATTAAACTGCTCATTAGAGGAGAATGTGCCTTCCAACCAAGAGGTCTAAGAAAATTGTTCATACAGATTCTCTGTGGGTACAAAGCAGCCAAGATTAAGTTGATTATCCTGGGTCCACAGTATTTCAACTTTTCTCTGTGAGTGTACGTTGCTTTTGGGATTAACCTCGAAGTAAAGATTCTCTGAAACAACGGCAACATAACGAATCTTAGAATCCTTAAAGGCCAGTGATTTATTTGTTCATACAGGGTGGACTATTGCACTTAAGCCAAATGGGAAATGTGTTTCTGCAATGGAAACACCTGCTCTGGCCTGGCCACAGTGACCCTGTATTAACCAGTTAGTTTCAGAGTACGTTACGGCGTCAGGCTAATCTTAGATGCCTCAGAAATTGTAAGGATGGATTTATGCACATAGACATTTATATAAACACTCTGAAGAGAGACAAAAAAAAAAAAACCAGTAAGGTAAAAGTTTTTACCCCACTAATAATTAGAGAACACATTAAAATCGATGAATTCTTATGACTTTACAGACCATTTACTCAAAATATTTTGGCTAAAAGTTTGGTTTACAGAGATCTGTTATTAAAAGAGCTGGTTTAGACATCTGAGAATGTTATTTCTGCACTACATTCTGTCACTGAAGACTCATACTGTTTATTCACAAAACTGGGAAAAAAACATTCCAAACTTCAAATGGGCAGAACTGTTTTAGAATACTGAGAATAGAAGCTATCAAGTTTAAAAAAAGAAAAAAGGCGTGTTTAACCAAACAGAAGTCACTTTGGCATGTAAGTATCATTACACTGATGAGATAACATGCAGAAAACCCCTACCATTAACACGGCATTTGAATTGGCAATCACATCCTTGGGCTCTGAGTCGATAGCATTTATACAAGAGCCAATAGTGCCACAAGACCACGGTGAATAGTGAGAGAGATGGTCTTCCTCAAATTTAGTTCCACTCAAATCACTGACACTCTCTGAGAACTACAGAAAAGGGAATAAATAAGCAGTGAATAATAAAAACAGGGAATTCAGTCTTATAATAAAAATGTAATTAAATAGCAGTAAATGTCTTTTATCTCCGAAGTCGTTCAAGGGGGTTGAGCTTTATTCAAGACTTGACTTGGGGACAACGTAACCCGTTCTGTTCGATTTTGAAGCAGTGCAGGTGACAGTTGTCAGAGACAGGCAAGCTTTGCCACCACCAGTAACTGCCTGGTCTGCCGAGATGAGAGACTGAAATCGGCGTCACTAGGGTAGTGCAGGTTTCTCCAGGCAAATACCTACAGTAATTAAGCTGAGAGGAAGCCATGTAATTCTTTAACTATCAGCTAGTGGCAGATAGAAGGGTGACTTGGAATCCTCCATCCTGGATGAAAAGGACCAAATCCTGATCTACCTTAAATGCACTCCTAAGGGACTTCAGGTACACCTACCTTACAAGACCTCTGAATAATCAGAATCTAACACCTCAAATATAATCAATGGAAGCACTAAACCACAGCAGAGAGTGCTCAGCACAAGAGTTCTCCACCTAGTTTCCTGGATGTATTTAATTTACACGCATAGGAAACAAATATGACAAGATTTTTATTTTCTTCTAGAGCACTCTAGTCCTATTTGGTGAGTTTCCATTCTTGTTTACAGAACCTACTGGTACTTAGGCGAACATTGTGTACTTGGGTGATGCCTTTTGCCACTTGTGCTGGTTTTGGCTGAGGAGATAATTTTCTCTACAGTAGCTGGTGTGGGGATGTTTTGGATTTGTGTTGAAAAGAGCGTTGGTAACAGAGGGATGGTTCTGTTCTCGCTGAGCTGGGCTCACACAGCACCAAGGCCTTTTCTGCTCCTCACCCCATCCCACCTGTGAGCGGGCTGGGGGTGCACAAGAAGGTGGCAGAGGGCAGAGCCAGGACAGCTGACCCCAACTGACCAAAGGGATATTCCAGACCGTATCACATCACGCTCAGAACAGAAAAACTGGGGGAAGAAGGAGGAAGGGGAGACATTCAGAGTTCTGGAGTTTGTCTTCCCCAGTAACCGTTACACAAGATGGAGCCCGGTTGTCCTGGGGACAGCGGAACTCCCACCTGCCGCGGGGAAGTGCTGAGTGGATTCCTTGTCTTGTTGCTCTTGTGTGCACAGCTTATCGCTTTACTTACTAAACCATCTTTGTCTCAACCCACAAGTTTTCTCTTCTGATTCCCTTCTCTGCCATCCCACCGGAGGGGGAGCGAGCAGCTGTGCTTATTTGCTGGCTGGGGTTAAACCACAAGAGCACTGTTAAGTGATAGGTATTCTCTGGGACTTGACAAGCATTTGCAGCTTCATTCAGTCTACTCATCGTGTCATAATGTCCTCTGGAGTACAAAAAGAAAGGTCCTTAGTGGAAAACAACTGCTGCTCCCCACACAAAACCCTGGAGGTTCACAAAGCTAGCTTAATAAAATTACATTTCCTTTAGTGAGGGTAAATTGAATCACTTCACTTCTTGACCTCTTCTCCACAGTGATGTTTAGCATCACCTTAATACCAAATTGAGTGCATTCATTATTAGATATTACTCTCCTTTTGCTAGAAGATTAAATTAATTTTATAAGCGATAGATGGCAGGTAGAAAATCTTTACTAGAAATATTAAATGGCATCTTACAGAAAGGGAAAATAAAGAAGTTCTTTGGCTTCCCACCTCTGTGCTGAAATCTACACTGAAGAGAGGAGAAGGTGGTGTTGGAGAAGGTGTTGCCATAGGAAGGGTTGACGATACCAGAGGAGTTTTCTGCGTGTGGTACTGTGCCCATTGCTCCGGCTTCCGTCTTAATTGCTCATCATAACCAGTCTTCAAATGACCACAAGGCTCCTAGTGATAATAAATACAGGGCTGTACATCCTACCGTACTCTAATTGGAAGGCAAATTCTTGCAGGGGACACACCAGGAGCTCCAAATTCTCTAGAATAACTAGACAGGTATCACTGGGAGAATTTCACAAGGATTTGGAGGATAATCTCGCCCATGCACGGCAACTCAAATCTTAAATATGCAATTAATTCAAGCAATGGGCACGGCAATTGAGGAGGCAGAGAGGCTCTGGTCCTAACGCAGACCAAGGTGGTCAACTTTACAAGTCCATTTTATTAAAGTTAAAAACAAAACAAGAACTTTGTCCAGGTCACTTGTGTTGATCACTGTAACCCCAAACAATCAGAAGATGCCTGTGCTAGTCATTCACCAACTTTTCAACAATTACCTTCAGAACCAAGACTACAGCCTTTCCTTTCTGGCTCTCACTTACCCTTGGTAAAGGCACAGTCCTCTGTTCATTGGGAGGCTGACAAGCCACGGAGTAATACCCATCCAAAGAGTTGTATCTCTCACGTAATGATGTCTGGTAGACAGATGAGTGCATCACATCCATGGGAGGTAAAGAATTGCTCCTAATAATATCATCTCGTGGGTACATCTGTGGGCGCCAGATGCGCCTGCTGTCATAAACTGGAGCATACATTCCAGAAGGGACAGGAGGAACTGGTCCATACGGCTGCGGAGGAGGAGGTTGGTAAGGAGAATTCAGTCGATCTCGAGGGGGAAATGTACTGTAATGATCGGCATATGGCACGGAAGCAGGTGGGAGGGAGGACTCTGGAACGTTATTGGACCTCACAAAGCGAGGAACACAAGGAGCCACACCAGCTGGTACTGTTGGAGGTGGTGGATAATATCCTTAAAAATTGGAAAAAGGCATATTTAATGTAACCACAAACGACCCAGAATTTTTCACACCTTCTAAAATTACAAATAGCGTTGATAAGTAAACCTTTAGAGAATGAAGAGTCACCCTTTACAGACCTGTTACTGACCATATCATTTTTCTGTGGAATATAATTTCATGTACGACAATTGTATTTGCAGATGTAGTGCTGACCCTTTACCACTTTGACCCCGTTTGGAAAAATGGAGTTTGTCTGCCATTGCTCTGATGTACCGTGGTATAACTAAGTAACTGAAAAGACAGCATCTTAAGCACTTCTTTATCCAGGAAGTTAAAACAGTTCTCTCTAGGTAGCTATACTGCTAAAAAACCAAGTAATTACAAAGGTCCACAAATAACAATTTCACACTCAGCTTATTCTTTCTTTCCTCTGGAGGGGACTGTTTGAACACGGCTGCCTTTTGAGAGCTTGTGAATGACCTGATGCTATAAACCCCAACTGTTAGCTTGAACATAAACATGGACACTGCAACCTAAAAGATGTCGGAAAACTTTCAAGAATATCTGAGAAGCACAAAGCTGTGGAAGTCTCACAGCAGAAGCGTGTTGTGCCTCTGGGTCTGAACCCTGTCTGTGGACACCCTTATGGATAGGCCATGAGGTGAGCCAGTCTAAATGAATGCAATTAAATGCTAACAATGGAAAAAGTAGATGAAAAACCTCAAGGTTCGAGTTCTTCTGGATGCTGAGGTACAACCTGCATAACAAAATGCACACAAAGACAAGAACCAACACCGGGAGCAAGCTACAGGTCCCTCCCACACTCAGCAATGGACCAGGTTAGAATTCCACTAAGTTAAGATTCAGTTGATATTGGAGAAAAAAAAATAAAAAAAAAATCCACAAAACTGAGATAAAGTTCTTTCATAGTATTTCGGCTTATCTAGGAAAAAGTTCAGAGCTATTTTTGATTCAGTGCTCATCTCACTCACCTGTCTGCGGGTACTGTGGAACTTCGTATGACAGCTGAGTCCTGGGATCTTGGAAATATTGAACATTATCAGAATGTGGAGGGTAGACAGGTACTCTGGGAACAAACGGGCTGGATTTTGGAGGTACAGAATTAACTTCTGTTGCAATATTAGGAGGACCAGCTGAGGTAGCTGCTGCCTGGCTTACAGGAGTCTTGGGTGGAGAACCAATTTTACTGAAAAGGATTACCAAGAAATCATTAAGCAGTTCTTATTTATTTCAGTCAGTCACCTCTTCATGTACACTCCCATGTAACGTGGAAATTTGGGCCATGTCATTTCCTCTGGAATTTTGTTTTTCATTCCCCAAACTGATACTATTATTACATTTTTCTCCTAAGAGAACTCAAAAGCGGATATAAATATTTTGGTATGTACCCATAAGCTTATATAACACTTGTAAGTGTATTCTAGTAAAGACAAAGGCTTTGAAAAAGTATTTAGCGAATGAAAAAAAAAAATTATTTAGAGATACTTCTTATGGAGAAGTATCTGAAAAGTTCTAAGGGAAAAGCCCCAAATTAAAAGGTTTCTGGGATTCTTAAAGCACTATGTGCACCCTTCTTGTTTCAGGAAATGTCAAATTCTGAGTGCAGGTTTTTTTGGTTTATTTGTATGTAATATCTCAACAGTAAGTAAGAGGCTGAGAAAAACAGAATAAGAGACAAAAGGGGGAGATTTCCCATTCTATCTATATTGCATGGGAGTATCAACAGCTGAAACAATCCATGCTGGCCCTGACAGCCTGAATCCACGGACTTTGTATAACGATATCTGCACTGCAGCACAAGGTCTTACACAACTCTGCAGCCAGCGAGCACCAGCACCAGCTGCGAGCCAGGACCAGAATTCAGCATCTCTCGTTTGTCAGCCACAAGCTCCGCGATAATCTAAATGCAAAATACTGTGCCTGGTTATCTTTAGGGAAAAAAAGTTACCTACTTTTCGGGTAGTGATTCTGTGGGGGATCCAGAAACATTCTGGCCATTGGCTCCAGTCTTCCCTCCCTTCTTGGTGTTCTCCAAAGCTCTCAAGGAGGTGTCCGCACAGCGAGGGATCAACTGGGGAACACCGCTTTCTAGATTAGCTATTCCATTAGTACTTGGCACCATCTTCCCTGTTGCTTCAGGGCTTCCTATGACAGAAATTACGTTTCCTGTCGTGGTGGAGACGGTGCTATTTACGCCAACTTTATTTAGAAGGGGGAATGTTCTCACTGTTGCACTGATTTTTTTGTTCCTCAAGCGATATCTAGAAACAAACACATGTACAAGCACACACAAAAGACAGATGATCTAAAAAGTGCTTATGGTGAAATTCAGCGTATTTGTAAAACTAGCAAAAGGTGGGGATGAAGTGGAACATGCTATCTAAAAATGACAAGGCTTCAAAAACTGGTGCTTCTTTTCAACAATCTGTAAATAGAACATCAGTGTCTTCCTGATCATCTCTCCTCTTACAGGACCCACTTCTGCAGTTCCTTGGTAACAGATGTGGGGGAAAACAGCTTCAAGAAGGCAGACATTACATACTCTTTAAATAACTCACTTTATTCCTTAATCAATTCAGATGTAACTAATATTCGCTCTCTTGTAAGTGATAACACCAATCCCTGACAGACGCTGAGCCTACACTCAGTTTCAGGAAAGGAAATTTTACTTCATATGGTGTAAAATAAAAAGTAAAACTGGAATTAGTTTGCAGAGATTGCTTTACTGTACCTTCAATTGCATGTAAGGAGTCGTCACTTCAAGAGATCTACAAATCCTTTCGAACGAATAAACGTACAGAAGAAACTCTTTTCAAAATTCTACAGAGATTGCTTAGATTTAAATTAAAAACACAAAAAGTCTCCCACACTCACTTTTCAAGCTCTTCCTGAGAATGAGCAAACGTACAGTTTGTTCCTCTTGGACATCCCCCTTGCTGTCGAAGGTCTCGGCACATACTTGTTTTGTATTTGCTGTTTGGTTGTGGCTTTAAAAGAAAAAACAACAAACACACAAGATATTTCTCTTACAATCTAACAGACATTTACGTAAAAATAGGCTTAAAATACACAAAACACCTCTGTGGTACGTTTCTATATTTTGCACCATTAATCAGAGAACTAAGGAATTTTCTTGTTGATGGGCTAAGTGCTATGGCACGGCATGGATCTCAGGGCAGCAAGCTCTGCTGCATTCCATGTTCAGGAACGTTCTCAAAACCCGAATGCGGAAAATAACAGTATCATCAATTACTCCACAGAAAAGGCCATAAATATTCTAAATCATGAGTAATTTTTCAAAGGTGCATCTTTCAGTAGCTGTACATTAAGGACACGTAACACAACAATTCAATATAGTTACCTGTGGAGTTTCATGGCCTTTTCTACTGTAATTCTGAATGAAATCCACCAGCCCATGGACCACAGTCTTTACAGCAACCATTGCATTTTCCAGCTGCTCCCATGTTGGAGATGCTGCATCTGAAATTATTAAAAGCAGGCTTGTCATTCTGTCAGTAATTCCAACAGTGTCACAAACAGCACTTCATAACACCAAGTAGTAGGACAGAACTCGGAGAGCTCTGAAGAGCAGTTTATGATACTATGTAAATTAATGCAAACTTTGAAACCAGTGATGGAGGTTATCAATCTTAATAATTTACTTCACTAGGTACGAAAAATACCAAGAAACGCTCACAACCTTTCATTTACATACCTGGATTTGGATCTATGTTTGCCAGGAGCTCTAAATGAGGCCTCAGCCTGTTTAAGTTTGCGGGATCCCCCGTGCGCTGCAAGACAATTGTCAATTCTTGTACACTCTTTGCAAAAGATTCTGGAGATTGGAGCTGAAAACAAAGCGAGTGTTAGTGTGCTGCATCTTACAACTGTGAACTACTAATCTTAAAAAGATTTTCATTACAGCAGTTCCTAAATGTAATACATAGTGTCTTCAGATGGCATATAGAGAGTATCAGTGGAGAGAAATTTTATTTCTCAGCTCAGAATCTGCCCTATGAAGCTTCATCATAAGACACAAAAAAGGGAATTAGTCTTAAGCTACTGAAAACCAAAATGTCTTCATATGAAGAATACACTACAGTGGAGTAAAAACCCCCTCATTCTTGTTTTAACTAATATTTGATATGACTAAAGACAAAATTTTTACTCAAGCAGCTCTTGGATTTTTTATTGTAACATTTAATAGTCAAATCTAATCCTACGAAGACACTGAAGTCATCCCTTTGACGAACCTTGTCAATAATGGATTGCATGTGTGATTTATGTGCCAAGTCACCATAAAGAAGGGAAGACCATTGTTCTGGTGATATTCGAAGTCCTGCTTCCATGGCAATGTGAACAATCTGGGCATCGTGTTCTCTCCGCAAAGCCTCGTAACTCCGAAACTCTTCTTTAAGTTGCATCAAAGAAGAATCTTCATCCCTTTTAGTAACCTAATAAATAGGAACAGTTAAATACTCCTCTTAACAAAAAGTCTCCAAGTTCATCAGAAAAAGACAGTTGCACAGCACAAATTACAAAAGTATTGCTTTTGTCTGTGTAGCATACACTTCATTTCCCTTTGGCATTCACCCCCTTAGCTAGCAGTGCACAGGCAGAAACACCAGCTCCTCGGGTTTCTACAGGATCAAAACTGTATCAACTCACTACTTCCTACTAGGAAAGCAACTGGATTTGCTTAAGTCACAGGAGATACAGTTAGATATTCAGTAGTTATAGTACAACTACAACTACTTGTGGGTTTTGCTACGTAATATTAAAGGACGACTTAAAAGAAACAGGAAAGTCTCTAAAAGTTAAATAATAGAGGAAGAAAAATGTTAAGATATTGACTTTTAAAGAACAGAATATTTAACTGACAGCTCACTATAAATGTTAAGTAAAGCTCTCAGGACACAGAAGACATTTGTCATAAAGGTCTCGTTATTTTAATATTCAGTGATGGTGTGATAATCATGTTTTAAATTGTGATTCAAAAAAAGACTCACTGAATTAACTTCTCATTCTTTTCCAGATCTTTAGAGTCAGGAATATTCAGTTTAAACAATCCCCACTGTATATCTAAAATAAAGCACCCCTGTGGTGCAAGGCTGCTAGATGCAGACAAAACAAAAAGAAGAGTGAGTGATAAATGTGTGGAAACACAGCCCTGGAGTCCGGGCTGGGATCAAGCTCAGCACATGGTATCCCTCTCTCACACCTCCTGTTGAAACAGGGAAGTTCCCAGGACTACAGTATTCCAAAAATTCTCTTTAGAGTGCAGGACTGGATTCTAAACTTTAAGAGCATCCAGGCCAGTCCAGCCATAGCCAGCTCACAGAAGTCATTATATTAAAACATTTCACTTCTTGCTGAAGCCGGCCAGGAGTGCCTACAGAGCCACACATTTCCTGCCTCTTTCAGGGGAGATAACTTCCAGATGATAGGCAACAGTTCCATAATGATGGCAGTAATTTTGGGATCTATTCCAGTTAATTTCACACGTGACTATTTGTTCATTTTGCAGAGAATTTTACGTATCAAACAACTACTTGACAGTTGTAGATAAAATCTTACCGTCTATTTAAATGAGTAGAAACTGAATTTATCTAACATTTTACAGGTGAAATACTAATCCCAGGTCAGGTTCTCTGGAGCTGCACTACTTTGCGGAAACAAACTTCAGATTTGGTGTTTTACCTTAAAGCATGATGCTCTATACAGTAGCTGCACAACATGACCAATGCTCGTTTTAGAGGCCTGAGGAAATCTTGGTTCTAGCCTTTGCACAACAAAAAGTACCAGAACTTTTCTTGAGAGTGCAGAGCCATCTTCCAGTGCCAGTAATACAAGTTTTAGTGCCTCCTCTTGCATAGCTTTAACACACAAAAACAAAAGATAGGAAGTGAAATACACTGCCAGAAAACAGCAAGGCTATCATATATTACCCTAAGTAGGAGCACCTGAATCATCTGGAACGTAATTCCTTAATGCTTTTGATCTCAATAATCCTAAGAAAAAAAAGCATTGTAAACATTAAGAAATGTGCTAGTTTAGAAGTATTTAGCAGCACTCTAAGCACAGCAAATTTCAAGAGCCAAGACTAATTTTCAGTAATAAACACATCGGCAGTGCAGCTTTTATACTTTTCTCCACCGTGCAGTCTTGTAGCCTTTGTAATTTTGGACATCTCATTAATGTTACTCCATGAAAGTGTTATGAAATAAATATGGGAACAGTAGAGGAACGCTATCATGAGTTACTGGAATCAAGAGAGGACTCCTTCCAGTTTAAACAGAGTTTGCTCCTCATTTTTGTGCTTGTTCTCAGCAGCATTCTTAACTAAGAACTTGCTGTTTCTATCAGAGGTATAAACATAGTTATAAATTTTTAAATTGACAACTTACAACTGAAGTTCAGGTGAGAGTATTTACAACTAATTTACAGTACAAACAGAAGTAACTGCCTCTAAAACTGCACAGAAAAAAATTCCAAGGAATTTTTTGGTAAAAAAAAAAAAAAAAAAGGTACAGCTGAAATATACTCCGGTGCAGAATCTACAGGTACCCTACCTGGTCCTAGAAACTGGCATCCTCGTGCCCTGACAGCAGCCCAAAGATTGGCAGAAAGCTGCTGAGGATTTTGGTGCTGCAAGATGAGTTCGGTAACGGTTCTCTCTCCCAGCGATCGAGCTGCCCTCATAGCTCTGACTCGACCCTCTTCCTCCACCAGCTGACAGTTCACCAGCGTCACCAGCTTCCTTTGCATGGGACGGCTCAGCGCACTCTGGTTCAAGCTTGCAACACCTTCAAGGAAAGGGAGAAAAGGCAAATGACTGCTTCTAATCAGACAAATTTATCTGCAGAAGGCAAACAAAGGTGTCTAATAGCACACGTCTTTCTCTAGGACTTGGACACTGGCCACAGGTATCTTCCCTTCTCTGAGGCAATGGTATAATTCATTATCAAAGAGAATTTTAATTAAAGTCTTAAACTGACATCAAACCCATCCTCTGAAGAAAGTTCAGCTCTAGTACAAAGTTAGCCCCAAGGTAATATTATTAAATAAAAAAAGAGTATTTTGTAAACTTTAAAATCTAGTGTCACAGGCGTGAATGAGCTTTTAAAGACACAAGGGAAATTTTATTACAGAATCAAGAGGATTATCTCATCGACACCTAAAATCAGCCCTGAAAACACAAGGCTGATAAGTCCCATCAAAATTCCGCTGTTCGGTAGAGACTCACCTTTCCCTCCACTTAATGGCTTTAAGTAGAGTGCCAAATCCTCAACACATTTCTTTGCTACTTCATAATGTTTGTTCTCTCCTACATTACTCAACTTTACTGTCTGATGATCAGGTACCTAAGAGAATGCAAGGGGGGGAGGAAGGGAAAAAAGAATTACATCTACCCGGCTGGCCCAGCTGCCGTGCCTGCGATGGCACCAACAGCCCTACTATTAATTACATAACACTGCAGATGCAGGCTGCTTGGCAGAGAAGGGAAAGACAGGACCCACCCCAGGTACGTAGAATGGAAGAAGGAATAACAACAAGGACACAAGACGAGGAGTGATAAAAGATTGGTTTTGTCAGTACATTAAGAACAAAAACCTCTAAGTGAGGTCTAATGAGAAGCTACTTGAAAGATGAACGAAGAACAGAAGATTAGAGAGGATGATCGGTGTAGGAGATCGGCATCATTTACTACAGAGACGACGGAAGTTCGAAGGCAAAATTAACCGGCAAGAATATGAAAAAAAAAAATCAAAAGCAAAGTTAAAAAATATTTCAAGCGTAATTTGGGCATGCTGAAGCTTTCAAAGAGAAGAACTAGCAAACTCAACTCGGTGGAAAAAACTCAAAGTAACAAGGTCAGGCAATGAAAACAGAGGGAGTAGTAGTCACAATACATTAAATTGAAAGACATGGCAACAAGTTAGGAGACCAGGAAAATGAATGTTTTAAGATTGAGACAGTGATTTGACACAAACTTACAAATAAAAAAAAAAAAAAGAAAGGAACGTGAGCTTGAGAAACAACCCCACTCCGACATAGTGTTATTAGCAAGAGCTGTGTCAAGGCATGTGAGAAGACACTAAGAAAGCAAAGTAAAAAGCATCTTCTTACTGCATCCCCCAGGTGTTACAGCGAGAGGAACATGAAAAAAGCATATGAATCAGCACAAGGTGAACAGACTTATGTAGCCTCCACAAAGCGCAGCACTGATTATATAATCGCTGTTTTGCCACCGCTACGAGACAGCACAGGGAGCATTCCTGGCCTGGTTAGCCAGGGTCTGAAAACGCAACTGAAACGCCATCATCACCCATATTTAAAAAAAAAATAAAATTACACACACAGACTTCCGAAAGATGGTTACCAGTGAAGGACTTTTGAACGTGTGATGTGTAGAAATGAGATTCCTTGCTAGAGAACGATGAACAAGTGGGATCTGCAAGTTCACTTTGCTAATGACAACTGTGATAGATAATTGGCTATTTCCTAATGGGTATTTTTCTCCAGTCACAGTTCAAGAGCCTTTTTGGAACTAGAATTCATCTTCAAACTAGAACATGTTTTCATTTTATGAAATGAGGATGGTCCTGAAAATGGTGTGGATTCTTTTAGAGTAAGCATGGACTTCTGAACACCACAAAGTTAAAGTCTTACCTTTGTTGGTTTTTTTTTTTTTTTTAAAGTCTAAAATGAGGGAAAAAGATCAGCACACAGATAGCAACCGGCACGGAAATAGTAATAACACAAAGTGGCAAAACAAAGAGCTGCGTAAATCGTACCTGGGCTCCAACTAACTGGAGGAGTGCAAAGTTTACAGGAAGCACATCGATGTCTGTATTGATGGCAGTCTGGTCGAAAGGACATGCCTTGCGATGAAGCTTGTTCAGGCAGGTCTTACAGACAGTGTGAGAGCAACCTAAGCTGATGGGTTTGTGCACATTCTCATCAAACTCGTTGTAGCAGATTGGGCAGGACAGAAATTCTGTCCACTGAGCTGCCTGCACAGGCATTGTGGAAGCTGGACACTTGTTTAGCAGGCTAGCAGACCATTATTTCACTGTACTATGTTTTGGCAGCTGTAAGTGAATAACAGAGTATTTAAAACATGACCAGAAAGCATTTAGAATGACTTTTAATTAAAAAAAAACCAAACCACCCCAAACCACCATCTCAATATTTTATAGAATAAAACCAAATCCTTATGTTACAGTGCTCCTAAAAATCCAACTTTGGCGTTAGTTTAGTAATTGTACCAAAAAAGGGCTCATGAACCGAACGAATGCAGACGACCATAAGTTGAAGTCGAACCTATTGGCAGTAAACAGCATGAAAGCTCTTCTGACAGGCTGAGATACACCTTTAGCGTGGGATGAGGAAGACATTTACTGGCACAGAAAACCTGAGGGCACGAATCACAGTAACCATCTCTCACCTCATCTCTTCTAAGCTCAAGTTTTCAAAACCCTGAATGCACTCCCTGGTTGTAGGATGGGTCTGGGCTGCGGAGAAGACACAGAATTTATAATTTTATTTTATTTTTTCTTTTTGGTGGGGGGAATTAAAATGTTCTTTCCATTTGGAGTGCAATAGAACAATGCCTTCCTTCTACAGATCTTATTCAAACTTAACCAGACATCAAACTAAACAGTTTTGCTTTTTTTTTTTCCACCCAAAAAAGACATTTTCTCATTCCCTACAAAAAAAAAATAAAATAAAAAAAATCAATGAACAAATCCATTAAGAAAAGTTAAAAATCATAATATAACACTAAAGAACGAGATATTATTTTTCAGTTTTACGATTCTCTTGTGTTACTTCGCCCTTTTCTCCCAAGAACCCACTGGAGCAGCCAAGGGCAGAGCGTGCTGTATTCCATTTTGCTTTTCATATCTCTGCCTTGCACAGCACACAGCTCCACTCCCATGAACTCAACTCTCTGATGTGTTGAAAATCCAGGTATTTAGGACAAAACTTCCGACAAGGCAATCGGTAACTCCTGTTGCCTTGCTCTTAAGTCTTTTCTCCCCAAACATCTTGCTCTGCGCAGTGGTACCATACGGATTATTTACACAGATGTATTCCAGAGAAAAGAGGGATTTATAGCAACTGTTCTGAAAGACATCCCATCTTATATAACTCGTGCTCGAAAAGAAGCTAATAGGCCCGAGCAGCTCATCGAGACCCTTTCGGTTCAAGCTTTCGCCACGGGGGACGTGACCTCCCAGCCCCAGCCTTGGGTGCCCTGTGTCACCACGTTGACTTTCCACCCAGCCCAAAGACCAGTTAGTTCACTTCAAGGCTACGAACGAGCTTCTCCAGCAGCTCGTCAGAAATGCAAATACACAAATGTTGTCATTATGTGTTCAACTTTTTTTTTTCCCCTTCTCCAATGATGAAAAAAAGGGTAATTGTTTTGAGGAAGTGGAGATCTCCTCTCCACACTTGAACTGGGTAACTCTTTGCTGCAATTCCACTGTTGGCTGTGCTGCACTTAATTAATGCTAAAGTATCAGACCATTGAAATCGTTACTAGAACACTAAATAGA
The DNA here is from genome assembly GCA_013396935.1 of Baryphthengus martii. Classification (NCBI taxonomy): domain Eukaryota; kingdom Metazoa; phylum Chordata; class Aves; order Coraciiformes; family Momotidae; genus Baryphthengus; species Baryphthengus martii. The sequence continues at coordinate 4,668 of VWZK01000099.1, read as the reverse complement.
CTTTATCTGTGGATGTATTTTGTGTTAATTATGACCATCTGTTTAGAATTTCTATTTAGCACTATGAACACTCAGTGCCCTTTAAGTAATAGGATCCTCGTACAAGACGTCCTTATCTCGGTGAGCTTTTCTGTATTATGCAGCCATTCTTCCCCCAGATGAATTCCCATAGTAAGTGTAAAACACAACAAACTGAAAGTTGAACCTGTGCCTTCAAAACCAAACTGCTGAGGTAACACTTTCAACACAAGCCAGAATATTCACACGCATTGGACAAAATAGATTTTCCATCCAACTTCTAGGAAAGGACAATCAAAGCTCTTGCAGGGATGGAAAAAAACCAAACCAAAACGCAGTCGTCTTTAATCTGCTATTACTACATGTCTTTTAACCAAGGAAATTTGAAAGCAAAACAAATAACAGCAAACCCAAACAAGGAGCCAACATGCCTACAAAGATTTTCAACTGTTCTATAAAGAATCCCACATTCAACTAAACCCCACATTACATCCCCACTAAAACAGCAAGACAAGAGATGCACAGAATGGCAGCATCAATTCTCGCAGTAAATATTTTCCATGGAGCTTTTTGCCAGCACTACCAGCAACACCAGCACTACTGCTGACCTGCTGGTGCCTTTTCACCTGCCTGACCGCACGACACAGCTCCCAGCACAACCTGGGCAGCTCTGGGAAGCGTGCTGCCATCACGACTCACACGAGGAAAAGTTTCAGAGAAGGCTGCTCGGTACACACAGGGCTCCACTGCCGGGCTCTGTTGCTCGCTAACGATCTCCTAATAAACAGTCTTTATTTCCACACTGCTCACTAATTATCTCAAAGGCAGGAATCTCTGCTCTCAGGCAGCACCCACATTCAGTTTCCACAGATACTTCAGAGACTTGGGAGCAACAGCCACCTCTCTATTTACAAGCTTGTAGAGTATAATTGTTTGTTTTCCTGACCAGCATAGAAATGAGTAAAACAGATACTTAAAGCGTGCACCACCAATTGTTAAAGATCTATCTCTGGGTAGTTAATCACCATAAATGACAGATTCTACTAAGCATGTGTTGACCTTCAGATTTCTTGACAGGACAAAAAAAATCTAATTAAATCAGCAAACAGCTGGGGAAAGCTCTCCTCTCAACTCCTAAAGCTTGGAGCAGCCGTCCGCCGAGGAAGGCTCCATAGTCTATTGAGCACGCCGGCTCTCCTGCCATTCTTGCGCTCCAGTGTGTTAAGAAAACAATCTCACATCTCCTAATTATCACGTCAACTTCTGCAAAAAACATAAGCCAAATGTTTAATAGATCCGTGCTCCTTGTCAGAAACGATGTATTTCAAGGATATCCTCTTGAAGAACAAATCGCTCCAGCGCCCTAAACCGAGCAAAGACAAGGAGCAGAGCACAGTAGAGAAGGTAAAGCAGAAATGATTTGGGGTTTGTTTTTAACAGGCAGTAGCCTCGGTCGGACCCACTGCCCTGGGTCTAGCTGCTCCCCCTGGCAGCTGGGTGATCTCTACACGTACACAGGGCTTCTCTTCCCTGCCAAACTAGAAGCACTCTGGAAAAAAATAAAATTCCCAAAGAAATGGCTGAGACAGAAACTGGCCAAATGTACAAGGCAGTGTGGAAAGATACAGTAGTTTTTACTTAAAAGATCTTTACTCTCTATAGTTACCAAAAATCTTACAGTCTTACTATTAGAAGCAACACTTCAGACGACCAACTGAAAGCTGCACAGGCCTAAGTTTAGAAATTCCATAATAAATAAAAACTATGACAGTTGAGTTATTTTCTGTTTCTAACACAGAAATGCTTTCCCAGCACGGCAATGGTTGCACTGGAGTGGAGGAACAATGATCAATGACTGATTTTCTCATGGTAATTTCAGACTAGAACATTTGATGAAATTGGAAGAGGGGAAAGGTGAAGCCCCAAACCGTCCTCAAACACCTGTACTATTTACAAATGATGGAACTTGTACAGTTTAGATGTTCTTATTTTACTTTAACTTTTAGCTATCTAATCCCGTGACATTCTCTACAACTAACCCAAGTCATTGCACTTACTCAACAACCTTTGGACATAATAAATAGCATTTAATCCAAACCTCCTGAAGAAGCCAAGCTTAAGTGGTCATTCCGTTCTCTTGAGGCTGTTCCTCTCCCACAGGAGCCTCAGGAGCTCTGGACCATTTCTGAGCAAACCTAGTAGAGATGGGTCATGTCCGAAATGCTTACACATTCCACAAAAATGGCTATCTGGAAAAACTTCCCAACTTACACCCTTCTCCGAAAAGGCTACAGCACCAGGCTCAGCAGTGACCTGCCCGTCTGCTTCCCTGATCTATCAGCATGTAAGCACCGGCCAAAAAACCCCACATTTTGTTCAGATATAATAAAGGGCTACTTGGAAGGCAGAGACGTGACACAAATCTGCAGGAATTCCAACAAGTCTTTAAAGACAGAGGGGCTCCATCTATGAAGACAATGCCGAACACTTGGTGCTTGGCCTCCCAGGTTCAGTACCAGCCTGGCTAAGCAAAGCAAGGAGAGGTTTTGGAACCCCAGGGCAGGATCCTGAGCCAGCACATTGAGCTGAACGTTGCCTGGACTAGCTAATTAGAAATTCTGATGACAAGGCTTTATCTTAAAGTCTACCTTTATCTGGGGCTTAGAGGCCTAAGACCAGAAGGAGATGTTGACTTCTCCACATCAGAAGTTAATGACCTCGGAAGTTCAACAACTTTACACAAAAATAGAGAGGGATTTCTTTGGTTAGTGGTACTGCTGTTGCCTTACATCTTAATTCAGTGACCAGATTTCTTAACTCAGTGATCCACGCTAAGAGATGTAAACTCAATTACTTTTAAATACTTTTGACCCATGTTTCCATCTTACAAAGAAGCATCTAAATACACATATTTAAAGACAGGACAATTTCAGGCCCTCCCCTTGAAGCTCTTCCTCACACATGAAAGGACTGAATATTCCTCAGACAACTGCAGCCTCACCTGCAGCTGCCTCAGTGGCTGACTTGGATTTTGCTGCATTTTTAAAAGATCATTTGTGCATTTTTAACTCATCGGTCATTGGGTCAAATCTAGACATAATTCTTTGAGTAAGGAACAAAAAAAGTTGAGTGCCCCCTCCCCAGCTCCCAGGTAGCAAGGTGAGCAGGGGTCTCAACTCAAGAAAACTTTATTCTCTTCAGAGGGAAGTGGGTTCAACGGAAGGCAGGGAGTGATTCCCTCCAAAGGTGCCCAGTGCCCGGAGACAGGGCATTCACCAACACCGGATACCCAAGTTCCAGCCCTTTTCAAAGGAAGGGTTGAAGGCTTGAACTCAGCTCCCCCACTCAACTGATTTTTAGTCACTAAATGAAAGAGTCCTTGATATCGACTTGCTCTTAATGTTGATCGCAGAGATCATGGTATTTTTTTTATTTTTTTTTTTAAAAAGTTCTCTCTCTCTTACAATTTTCTATATATAATTTTCTATTTAAGCAGATTAATCATTTGTTTGCACTACAAGGAGGTGGCTTTTCAAGCCTTCCTTCCTAAGTTCTGAAAGCATCCTGACTGGGTCGAAAACTGAAGTCTCCACATAATCAAATTATCAGCATTAAATCATTCTCTGACAGGGCTAGAGTATTTTATCCATTTCTCTTCCGCAGCCATCAGTACAGATGTACAAAACTAGCTTCACTGGAGGCTTAGAAAAGGGCCATCCCCATAAGAGCTTTGCATCATTCAGCTATGATGGTCTGAAATTAAAATAAATCCTCTTCACAGAGCAGACTTGCTTATTTCTACACTCCCTAATATCTCTTCCATGGAAAATCTCCTTATATCACGTGCAAATTCTATATATAAAGCAGACTCTTTAATGACCAATAAAAAGAGTATTTCAATGTAATTTTTTCATTGAACATTAATGCTACTGGGAGTATCTACAGCCCAATTTAAATTGCAGAAAAGTTCTCATCAAGAGAAATCCCGGTGACACATGAGAAGTCGTGTATCTATCCAGACTACGTTTTGCCAAAGGACCCACAGGACGCTTCACTCGCTGTCTTCTGAAAAAATTTAAAGCTTAGATCCCCTCTGCCTCCTTAAAACACGTGGCTGAAGAATAATTCCCCCGTGAAGAGTGGTACAATTCACCGGTACAAACCGAAGTTCACGGCTCCTCGGGGACTGCGCAGGTTTGCTCAATCCAGAGGTAAATCTCCTCAAATCAACACTACAGTTCCCAGATCCCACCTGCTCCTCCCTGGCCAGGTGCTGCCAGCAGAACCCCTGCTATTGGATTTTAAGTTTCCCATGCCCTGCACTAATGCTGCTGTGGGGTTTTTGTGTTTCGTGGGTGTCACTGAAAGGAGCCCTTGTCCTCACCACAAGCCTGACAGAAATTCAGCTCCTGTAACAGGATTGACTTTTCGGGACTGACTGAAGGGCAAATAACTGACAAGTTTTCTTGGCCACCAAAATCAGCTGAACTGACACTGAATGCAGAGAAAGGGAGCCTAGTTCTAAGTAGATCAATTTTGACACAACTACTTCCAGAAGAGGTACACTGAAGAATTCCTTACTTTTCATTAATATTTTCAGAGAATAAGGGCTCTTACGTATGGCTTAGTTCCTCATGTTTTTTTTTTTTT
>VWZK01000096.1:0-40027 GCA_013396935.1 Baryphthengus martii | reverse complement strand
CTTCCAACCAAAGACATTCTGTGATTACCTCAAACAGCATACATCTAAAGTAATTTTCTCCCTTGATCAACTACAGTGACAATGATAGAGCTTCTTTTGAGTGGACTGAGATGAACTGATTTTTACAAAGGACTTTAAACAGTAAGATTATTTCTACTTAATTCCTGCTGTTATCAAGAAAAAGCTACAGTTTGTTTTTTTTTCCCCAGATTTAACTATAATATGATGTCTCCTTTAGTGTGGCAGTGACATTCAGATCCACAGTCCCTTCATCTATGGCCTACATGAATCCTACCAATCTACATCTGAGTTAATAATACTATATCCATTCAAAATTCTTCACTTATTGAGGTTTTTTTGCACTGGCTTCCAATTATAATGCTCCAGTATGCTAATCAATATGGCTGTGGAGTTTTAGAAACATATCAAGTCATCTACGTTAAAGAATCTCACAATTTTTCTGCATTTCATTAGAAAGCTTGATACATGCTACTGTGAACACATATCCATTATAACACAGATACGCATACAGAAAATCATTCAACAGGAAAATTGCAGCACTAAAGCATTAAATCAGAAAGGCAAAAATGTTCAAGTAACCTATATCTACAGGATAAAAAAACCTCTGACCACATTTATTTTTAAAGCACAAAATAGACCCCTGTCTGAGGCATTAGTATGACTTCATCTGATAGGAAGAGGAGCAAAATTGAAGTTATCATTAGTGAGTTAACTTCAAAAGAAAATTGACAAAGTACAGAATAAGACTGGTAAATCAGTGACACCACTACTGTCCCTATTACTAACCAAGTGCTGAAATGTGCATTTTAAACTTTTGAAAAGAGAAAATATTCATCTTGACCAGTACAATGTATCTTAACACTCTCTCGATTTTTAAGAGTGCACAGACCAGTAGTCCTTCCCCCTGCTCTAACCTTTGGTAGCAGAGCGCCTAAAAGATTAACTAAAGAGTACAATATTTGATGAGACGACTCTTCTTCGTCAAGCTTGTGCAAGACAGAAAGGAATACGAGAGTTATGGCAAATACATTTTACAGCTTACCAACTTCAACAAAACCCCTAACAGACTTTCACACCATTCCANGCCATTCTACTTGCATTGGTACCACTTTTCCTTTCATAAAAAAAAAAAAAAAAATCACTTTACAGACCCTATATAAGCTTGCTGGAATTTATTACCCTTAAAAGAGAGGTGATGAATTTTCTTTTTAGTAGCTCTACTTGACTTTTCTTGATTATGAATTTGCATGTACATACATTAATAAAATTTGAAATGTCTGAGCATCCAAAGAACTTGTACAGACTATGGGGAGTGAATAACATCACTAGGATGACCTTTCAAGGAGAAGCAAAAGACTAGTTATAATCAAGAAAGTACTGCAATACGATATTCTCTTTATCACTGCAAAGTTTCTGCTGATGTGAATGAAAATAGTAAAACATCATGGCGGAAAGATCTTTTGCCATTCTTATTCAAACAGCTTCAAAATAAAAAAAAAATCTGTCTTGTAAATCAATCTCTCATCTACACATGTAGCTAGCTTCGCAGTACGTGCTTACTTGAGAAAGCTCGACACTTGACGGCAAAAGATGACTAATATAAAACTAAAAGAATCAGCAGTAGTGTCAACAAGAAAAGAAAGATCCTTTCATTACCTGAAGTAACAGTAAAAACATTGTCCTAGCTACTTTTGACGACTCCTGACACTCTGAATAGTTTTTAAAATTACATCTGTTCAGCTCCCACTATCAAGAGACAAAAAAATTCACCCTTATTACTATGTTATTTACAAATACATTACTGAAAATATTTAAAAAAAAAAAAAAAAAAAGACATTTAGGATCCATTTGTACCAATTCCAAATCAAATGACCCAAAGATTTGAGTTCGGGGGTAACATGAATCAAGAAAATGAGTACTTGAAGTGTTTACCAGCATAATGTATCCTTGTACATGTTCAAAACAGCTGACACTATTTTGAGAGAATTATGCAATGAATTGGCTTATTTTATAAATACCTTCTATAGAAAGTCTATTTCATTATTTTCCAACTGTGCTTAAGTAATCCCTGTGCATGCCACACTACAGGCTTGATTACAGTATTTCTGTCTTGCCTTATTCAGGGTAAGAGTACCTTAACTTCATAAATATAGCCATTTAAACCACTGAAATGGCTTAAAGAATGGTATAGTACTCTGCTTCCCTTGATTTTGTAATAACAATGTGAAACACTACCTATAAAAATGGAAGTGTACCAATATTTCACAGAAAAAGGCTTCAGCAAAGAAACTGTCCTTATAGCAAATGAAGGCTATGTTTCATCTTTGTAATCTTTGTGGATGTAAATACAGTACAGTGGAAGATCAGAATCACAGGCTGTTTAAAAAGGTACTAAATACATCAAACAACTTACTAATCCAGGAGGTTTTCAAGCAAATGTGCATGCCTAAATACATGGTGTTGCCTGCAAAGCTACCTGAAGTACTTGGTAGTATGTACGATACTTGGGCAAACAGTAGATCAGCTTCTTCAGTTGCTAGAATCAACACCTTCCATCACCAGAGAAAGCTTTCAATAGGCATAAGCCAGAACTGCTGCCCAAATGCCTCGCCCCCCATCTTCTTTCTGTCCCAGTACCGCTTTTCCCTTTGCATGAGCAAAAATTACATGTCATTACCGTGCACCACATCAAAGAACTGACCTGGATCTCAGGATAGCTCCTTTCAGTGGCTTACAATGGCTTAAACTACAGTGAGAAAGGAAAGTCTTCACTCAAACTATGAAAGACTTCAAAATTCCTGCTGGCAAGATAAAGAAACCACAGTGGTTTGGTAATATTAAGTCCCTTCTGAGTTTCTGAATATGGCTGTTTTGGTAATACTGTCTGCAGGCTACATTAATAAAAATAGAAATGGAACAATTCTAGCTGTAAGCATGATGCAACTGAAGACTGTACAACAAACTTTTATTCTACAAAAAAACCAGCTGTTAGAAATCGATGGTATAACACATATGTACAGTAGCCAACTTATTAACGCTTGAAAGATATTAACAAAGATGAATAAATCATTAAACAATACACTGTTTTATACCACTACCAACCAGATTGTTCAACACCTCTCATCTGGTAATTTACCTAACCATTGTACTATGAGCAATTTAGCACACTGCCACTCCCAGTTTAGAAAAACAAAACCAGATTAACTTTCAGTTTTAAAGAGGCATTTAACAAAATGTTTGAAAAGAAAAGCTACTGCCAATATGTGTTTGATTCCGAGTATTTATGTGGCCTATGACTGAAGCCTTTTCAAACTGCATATACTTAAGTTAAAGAAAGAAAATCCCTTAAGTTCATAAAGTACCCTTTATAGCTATTTTGTGCGTTTGGACTTTCACACAACCGTATCCGCCTGACTAGAACACTACTAGTAGGTGGTGCAGCAGCACAAGTCAAGTTCTTTGAGCCAGAGCCTGCTCATGAACGTATTTCATCTTAAACAGTGTTCATCTCAACTCCCGAGACACGTTCTGGTAATAGACACATCAGCGAGGTCTATTATAAAGCAGTAGGTATTTAATGCATACCTCACTACAACCTAACAACTACTACTTGCACAGTAGATAAAGAATCATTCATTCAAGTCTGCTCTTTTAAAGGGTTACCTTCATTAAGCTGACAGTTTGTTTACTATCCAGAAGAAAAGTCCCTGTAATTGAAAAGCTGAACCATGATGCAGCATGAAAAAACACCCCACCTCCCAGAGGGAGAGGGCAAGACACACATGCGTAACTTGCTTCTACATTCAAAGGCATGCTTATGCTTTACACTCACGTGACATTCTCATACTTCCATCCCTTTGGGGGAAGCCGGAGGGGAATTAAAACTTGCCTGTTGACACTTTAATGTTAAAGATCAAAACGCTAATCTGAGTTTAAAATGTTTCTTCTACCAAAGGGGTGTTCATATAACAGAGTCTACCCTTGGATCCTATTATGCAAGAGAAAAATAACTTTCTGAAAAATGAGTGAAATGATGCTTTCAGACACAGAATTTTCACAGAAGTTATGCTGAAAGAAGTTTGTGAAATGCACTTAGGTGGAACAAACTGAAAATCTGGCATTACTCTACAGCCAAATCTTTCACCAATTTAAAGCAGCAAAGTAGGTGAAACAGGAGAGAATAGCACTACTAATTTACCTAAGCAGCCAGTTCATCTCAATTTAACAAGAGGTTCTACTTCAATACTAAGCCATCCAAATACAAAGCCCAGCTCTTATGTCTGTTAAAAACAAGTAGGGTTTTTTAGACCAACAACAGCTTTTTACTTTTCGTGCAACGTTTCTGGACTTTGAGTTACTAGAAACAAATAACCACAAAGTACTGGAACACTACCACTATCTATCCAGAATACCAAATATATTACAAAATAAGATAATGCAAATATTTGCTTAAGTTTTGGCTTCGTGCATATCTGCATTTTTAAAAGTAAGCTAAAATCCTACTGTCTATTCTTACAGTATATCATGTTCCACCTTCTAGAAGTAGTAAGAACATGGTAACAATGAGTATGACAAAGTAAATATAAGCTTGACGGTAATACAGTGAAATAAGTTTTCGTATCTTACTACCTAAAGAAGGTGAAAAGCAAACTTTTACAACCTAATTCCATTTCAATTTTATTGAACTGTCTACAGTATTCTGTGGGTGTGTGCACATACACAGGCACGCACAGAAAAAGTGTTATCTACAAACAGTTTACACAAATTATTTACATACATGTTATTTACATAAACTAATACGACTGCATGATTTTCGATGTAAAAACCATATGCTTCTTGCACATATGACTGTTGCATCGGTCTTACAAAAGTAATATAAACCTTCTGCAACAACTAGCTAAGCACATATCATAGCTGATTCCAAGTATTTGGAGCTTGCAGGTTTTTTAAAAAAAAATACAATACCTAGAACACTGTTATCAAACAAATATGCTTTATTGGCATCTAAAAACAAAATGCACCCAACATTAAAATGTACTTTTTCATTATTTTTTTTTTAAACCCACTGCAGTACGAGGAACAAATCACGAACACTTACTTTAGAGAAAACAGAGACTATAGTGTAGATTTTACAAAATCACTTTTAATCTCTGTGTTATGCTCCTTAAATAACATGGGCCATTTCTTTTTCTGCCGAATTGTAGGAACATAAAATATCACAGCTTTGTCTATACTTTTAAAATTCTGCAGCAGCCTAAAAACACGGACAAGATACACCAGCACCTGTTTTCAAGTATAACAATTTCGATAGCCAACCTAAGGGTAGTATCTAAAAAATTCCATTTTCTTCCATAGGAAGTCTTTGTGTGACAAGCTGTTATTTTATCTTTGTGAAATTAAAAGCAAGTGGGGGAAAAGTTTATGCTTTACCAGAGAAATTTAAAAAAAAAAAAAAGTTTACCTACCATGTTCAAATTAAGAACAGTGTTCTATACAAGTCAGTTGTACAGTTATTTAAGTGAAAGATGAACATGAACATCAGATTAACTTAATTCTGGCAGACAAAAGTGAACTGCTACGGTCCAGTCAGCCATTTATCTATTACAGAGAGATGACAACTTTACAAAAGGTATCTTTTACCTACTGAGTGATGATTATGTCCCCTCAGTTTCTGTGTTTTCTACCACTGGTTCACTTTCTATATCAGCTTCTGTGTCACTCTTCTCTTTGTTTATCTCGACGGAAGATGTCAGTTTTTCATAAAGTTCAGGATCATCCTGCACCTGTGCAGTTGGTGGCTGACTTTCTGTCTCTGTGTTTTCACCGTTTACCTGGGGCATACTATCAGCTTTGCGTTGGGAAGTGGCCCCATCAAAATATTCAAACACCCGTGGATGTGGAGGGGGGATCCAGTTGTTTGACATTCTGTCTCTTCCAAACCTGTTCCCATTAATTTCTCTGCAAAAATTAAAATCTCTGTCATCCCTATCCCTCTGTCTTTCCCAGGGTCTTCTGCGGTCATCGAAATCTCTGTGAGCATCTTGTTCAAATCCTCTATTCCAATTGGGACCACTTCTACTATCAAACCTATAGTTTACATGCCGAAACCTCTCTCTGTCTTCATGGAAGCCTTTAGGGCCACCATAAATAGGGAAGGCATGGTGCTCCCTTTCATCATAATCTCCTCTTTGTCCCCAGTGCTTGTCTGAATTGAAACCAAAATGCTCTCTTCGACCAAGGTTTTCTATACCTGGTCTTCCAAAATTTTCTCTCATGTCTACATGTGGTCTTGCAAAGTGTTCTCTTCCATCTACCGGAGGCCTTGCTATACCCTCTCTTGGATCAACCGGTGGTCGTCCAACAGAATCTCTGACATCCACTGGAGATGGCCTGTTAAGATTATCTCGGTTTTCCACTGGAGGAAAGCGATAATCTCTGTCTCCGTCCTGCTGAATGTTATCACCTCCAAGCGGGAGTCTTTTCTCTGGATTAGAAATGCTCTCAATATTTTGTCTCCCCGGTGTTCCAAAAGGTCTTTCTGCTTGATTAAAAATATCTCCTGGAGGAAAAGGACCTCGAGGGGGCGGGTGAAGAGATGGATCAAGGATTGCTGGAGGAGGAATACTACGTTGTGGTGGCATTCCTGGCTGCATTAATGGAAACCTTGGTCCAGGTGAATGGGGCATTAGACCTGGACGGATGTCTATGAGAGGCATTCCCGGCATCCTTTGACTACTAATGTTTAAATGAGGCATGTTCTGAACCCCAGCTGGATGCTGCATTGCCATAAGTCCGGGACTACTTGAAATATTTGGTGGCGGCACTCCCATAAGTCCAGAACTACTTGAAACATTAGGTGGTGGCATTATGAGAAGCCCAGAGTTGCTAGAGACACTCGGTGGCTGTACTCCTGCCAGAACTCCTGAGCTGCTTGAGACACTGGGTGGTTGCATGCCCGTCAGAAGGCCAGGGCTGCTTGATACGCTGGGTGGATGCACTCCAGCTAGAAGCCCTGAGCTACTTGAGACATTTGGTGGCTGTACTCCAGCCATAAGTCCAGAGCTATTTGAGACGCTGGTTGGCTGAACCCCACCAACAAGAGAAGAGCTACTGGAGACAGTAGGTAGCTGCACTCCTCCCGCAAGACCAGAACTGCTTGAAACAGTCGGTGGTTGCACTCCTCCTACAAGTCCAGAGCTGCTTGAGACACTGGGTGGCTGTACTCCCCCTGCAAGTCCAGAGCTACTTGAGACGCTGGGTGGTTGCCCTTCTCCAGTAAGCCCAGAACTGCTTGAGACACTGGGTGGTGGCACTCCTCCAAGTCCAGAGCTACTTGAGACATCACTTTGCACTAAAATGCAGCAACAAGAAGAGCAGTTAACAGAAAATGCCAGTGTAACAGACAGCATTCAAAACAAATTGCAGCTTAACCCTATTTAGTAAACGCATTCAGTGGTGATACTGCTGACAAGATCTCAGTTTCTATAATGAACATACACCATGTTAATCATGTTGGTGACAAACAGTTACTATGCCAGAGAAAAGAACACCTCTACATTGCAAAGAACGTATAGCAGCTTTAAATGGACAAACCCCGCAGGCATCACCCAATTTATGCATGGGAAGTATTAAAATCTTTGATATAATTCTATAAATGTTATGCTATCCTCCCCTCTCCTGCTCCTCTCCATTGCCACCTGTTTAATAAGAATGTACTTTAAAGAAGTTTTCTGAAGGGCTCGCAGTCTCAGCTTTACTTCTCAAGTTTATGAATCCCTGTGCATAAGATGTTAGAAATCAATGATCAGATGATGACAAAGATAGTTCCCACCACTCCCCCAACTTAATTTTAAAACGATACCAACCTAAAACTTCCCACTCTGTAGCTATTAGCACAACGAACTATGATCTGTAAAAAACCCTCAAAGTATGTTTCCTGTATGTAATTGTATCAAAGATATTTCTTACCAGATCTGTTGTTTTCTCCGGAAATCTGAAGGTCTGTAAGATGTGATCCCTTTTCATCTGATTCTGGTTTATTGATAGGCAGAGGATTAAAAACACTTCCAGCAGATAATGTTGGAGTAGCCAAATTGCTAGCAATTGTGCCAACTGGTAGAACAAGGCTAGTAAAAGGAACATCCTTCATCGTCTCTTGTGCTATTGGCAATGGAGGTTGTACTAAAGCTGCAGAGAAATAACAGAAGTGTATCACAGTAACCATATAGTTAAGCTTTCAAGATGAGGTCAGGCTGATAATATAAATGAAATTAATTACCCTAAGTAGTACATTTTTTGATAATAATTTCTTATCCTCCATCAGTTGTACTGCAATATTTAATGTTTTTGTCAAGACCACGAACTGCAGGCAACCTACGCCATCAGTATCTTTAATGGATATTTTTAAACCTTACATCAATACAGCTAAAAGGCTAAACAGAAATAATTATAAATTATTCAGTGACTAACACCAAATAGCTCAAGTAACAGATACATCTGTTGAAGCCAGGTTCAAATACTGAGCTATGCATACAAATAAAAAGTAATTAACTTTCTGTATTTCCCCCTCCCCCAGTAACTTCACAGCAGGCTTTTCATAACACACAAACAACTACTAGAACAATCAAACTTACGTGTTGGAACAACTGGTGGCACAACAGGTGGTGGGACAACAGGTGGTGGAACCACAGGTGGAACTGGGGGAGGCATATAACCTATACGGAAAAAAATGACATATTATTACAGGAGAAGCAAATAAAAGTTTTGCAGTAAAAGCTTGCCTACGTTACTCATTTCAAAAAGCTGCATCACCAAAGGCTAGCAAACAAATGTATAGGAAGAGGCAACAGTGGTTAATGTTTTCAAAAACAACCCCATATTTACTGCAGATGATCTTCATATACATCTTTAAAAGTGATTTCTGCCAGCAATATCCAAAGAAGAAAACTGAAAGCTTCAAAATTTTCCAAAGAAAGATTAATTTTAAGGATTTTTACATTTTCATTTTTATCAACGCAAAAAAAAATTCTACTGTACTTCCTATTCTCAACCAAATACAATGGCAAAAATAATATTAAGTTAAACATAAGAAATTTCACTCTGGATTAAAGATTCAACGAAACTGGCTCAAACAGTAACTAGTAGCTGATGGAAAACTACACAAAGTGTGATGTAAAGAGAAGTATACAAACTGGGTCTACTCATTACATACTGAACTTCATTTTTACTAACTTACCTGGAGGTGGCTGTGAAGGGTTGAAACTTGCTCGCAAGAAGGGTGGAGGAGGAATTGCGCTATAACCAGGAGGAGGGACAGACATTGTGACAGGAAATGCAGGTGGAACCAAGCTAACAGCAGGCACAGCTGGAGCTACTGGAATCTTTTTTCATGGAAAGAAAAAACAAGCAACTTCAATACTTAACAGTATTCAATGACATTAAAAGTGGGATAAACTGATTCGACTGCAATTTATGTTAAACACTAAAAGTACCAAAGCTTTATATGTATTCTGAACATCCTCAATAATTAGGTTGCATTCTGAAATGGTACCTACACTACAAGTAAACAAGGACACTATGCTATCTTTTATTCTAAAAAGAACAGAAAAATACATTTAAACACTATATTTATGCAAGAATGAAAGTTTACCTATGGGAGAAAGGTGAATGCAGAAAAGAAGACAGGAAAGGAAGGAAAACATAGATAACATGGCAATTTGAGAGCACTCAGAAAAGTGATTCTGCTCTCAGAAAAATCTATGTATTTTAAAACAGTACTGGAAAGTTGAGTGTATGTAATTATAAGTCTAATAATCCCGATGAAGTCCTGAAAACTACTTTTTCTCAAACTTCTGTCTTAGCTATGTGTTTTGATGCGGTAATTAGCAGCAGAATAAAAACAATATATATATGTATATTTAAATTTACACTTATCACAATATATACTAGGAGACAGTTGAAATAAGACTAAAGACAATTTTTGTCAAAAGAAAAAAGCTCAAAATTCAATGCAAGTAAATGCAAACGTGTAAACTTTCACAGCAATTTTATGTCAGCTCAAGTACTGGAAATGTCTACACACATTAGGAAAGACAAAACAGTAATAATATAAACACAAAAAATGTATTAAGCAATTGCTTCTCATTTTACAATTTCCTATGATCATTATAAAAAGGATTTGAAGAGTTTGACAAAAATATTTATACTTGATAAACATCTGTAGTGCAGGATACTCAAGAAAAATTACACTGAATTCTTCTAGCCTTCCACAATACCTTGTTACTGATGGGATGTTAGTAAAAATTCTGTTTCAGCAACAGGGAAAAAACAAGAGAATCAAAGACTCATGAATTACCTCAAAGTGCAATACCACAGTATCTGAATAATGAGATCTTTTAAAGAGGAGACTGTCACTATGAAAATAGCGACCGTCAAAATTCCTGAGAAAATAATTAAACTTATATTCAAAGCCAATACAGGGAAAAGCGCACAGGTAGAGGAAAAACACGCACAAGTCAAAAAAAAAAAGTTATTGCACTGCTTATCTTACAGAAAAATGCTTTGCTTTATTGGCAAACTATCTTCTGTAAGTTCATTTTAAATTCTCCTTAAAAAATAATATGCCAGTTTGGTGGTGGGTTTGGTTTGTTTGTGTGGATTTTTGTGCCTTTTTTGTGTGGTTTTGGGGTTTTTTGCTTGTTTGGGTTTTTTTTGCTTTTTTTTTAAAAAAAAAAAAACAACAACAAAACAATTGCTCTGTCTTCAATATTTAAGCCTTCATTTGAGACTGTACCCAAGTTTGGGATATGTTGTGCATGAAACTACAGATTTTGCTCAACCATGGCAATTGATACTGCTCTAAAATATTTTGGAGTTTAACACACATGGACATGGGACCGAAGTATTTTTTATTTAAGTACTTTAACTCAGCATTAAAGTTTATCTGTACTGAATAAAAAGTTCGGCCTTCAGTTCTGTGAGGGTTTTGCAAACTCAGACAATACAAACCTGCAGCATAGTGACTGGTTGCGTGTAAGCTTCTGTCTGTGTTGTAATAACTGTAGTCTTATCAACTGCAGCACTCTGCGTAGTTTGAGTATTTTCTTTAGCAGCTTCTGAGCTTCTGGCCGTTTCCCATTCTTTAAAAAATAGGTGTATTTTTAATATAAAAAGACAATGTGTTGTTTTTGTTTAAAACCTAAAAAGTCCTCTTCCTTCTCAAATGATAAATTTTAATCTGGTATCTATATAGATTCATTACAAACAACCACCAAACTTATTATGAAAGTATAAAAGTGCAATTATTTATTATTACATATTTTAAAAAACATAAAATACCTTTAATCACTGCAATACTCTAATTATGCCTGCACACAAACTGGTTTTTCAAAACTTGCCAAGTTCTTTCACCAATCATACTGTTAATAATTTGTAATATAGAGTATGTTCCAGTTTTCTATAAGCTGTTGTTTGTCAACCTACCTGTGTCATCAGTTGGGTCTGAACAGTGACAGAGAATCCTCATGTTAACCTCACCCCAACCCCCATTTCTTTCTTCTGCCACTTCCTCAGTTTTGCATTTTAAGTATAACACAGTGAATATGTTTCAGTAAAGTTCTGTGTCTTAATTTTTATGTGATTTATATTCAATTGTCATTCCAACTAAGACTGCGTTTTGACCTAAAATATTATTATTGCTATTATAAAGCAGTCTTAGTCTACTTCAGTATAATCCAGTCATTCGGTGCTAGATCCGTTTCAAGAAAACACAGTACTGGTGAATCTTTTACGAATTTAACAAACCTCTCAACTAACTGAGTTTCAGAGCAAGGTCTAACATTACTTGCTTTCCTGTCTCTTCAACTTTATGGAGGAAATAGCTTAAGGTATTACCTTAAGCTAAGATGTGTCTATTTGGACAAGTTCCAACTCCCAATTTAAGACTTACACCTGAATACAAGACTTTTGACAATCACAAAGCAGATCGTAATTTCTACACAAATTAATACTCTACATACTTGGAAATTAGTACACAGTAAATTCAAAGGGGTTTTAAAAATTCTAACCTTTATTATCTTGCTTAAATTGATTCCCCTTTTTCACTAAGTCCTCATCATGAAAAACAACTCGTTACTCATCTCCAAACACAATCTAGATTTCATGATCACAGTGTCATTTATATTGTAAACAAGACGCTAGTAAAATTTATGTAAATTGAAAAAGAATATGTATTATCTAAACCAATAAATAAATAAAATAAGCTTTGCAATTACCAAAATAAACACATTTTCTAACTATCAGGATTACTGTTAATGTCCGTACCTGTATTTACTGTTTCCTGGTCAATCATGCCACCTTCAGCAAAGCCTTCCAAGTCATCCAATTTTACTTTCTCCCAAGGAATATATGAAACTCCCAGATCCACATCCCAGAACTGTTTGTATTCTGTTTTCACACCTTTATTCAAAGCCCAGGCAATCTGAAAATAAAATCCAATCAGATAATCTGATTAAGCCATACAATCTCTGTAGAGAGTATTTCAGATAACTTCCTTCACATTTCTGTCACTGTAGATCGATTTTCAGTGTCTATTTATTAAAGTTTTAACAAGTTTTTAACTTTAAATGAATCTGTAGGAAGTCTGCTTGGCCTCTGCAACAGGTATGTGGAAGGTTAATTACATCAAAAAGCTTAAATTTCTTCTACACTGATTTTACCATACATATGGAGAATCTAAAACCACAGTATTTCAATGACTCATTTTCTTAAAGCACCAAAGTAGAAGAAGTCACAGAATTCAATCATACTTAACTCTGTAAGAATACTACCAAATCTAACATTAAAGTAATCCACGTGGTTAGATATAGAACTTAGGCTGTTTACAGTCTTGTACTCTTATTACTAGCACATAGATAAAATGTTCTCCAGGTATTTCTTAAGTAGAAGTCATAATTTCGTTTTACAACTTTTTCATATTGCCTATTAAAACCTGCATTTTACACACAAGCGAAAGAAAACAATTTACATCTTATTTCTCCATTTTTCTTCTCCATATCGTACATTTGAATGAAGAGCTGCTAAATGACAAATCATCATATTAAAATTGTACTGTACTTGAAATGAACAGCATCCTTAGATTAAAATCAACTTACCTTAATGATTTTAGATCCAATTTTATAGGACCCAGAACTAAGTTTCTGAAGAGCACGATATGCATCTTGTCTATGAACCATACAGACATAAGCACAACCTCTTGGGGGAATCATCTATGGAAAAAAAGCAACAGTCTTAAGAAGTAGGAAAACAAGTACTTCAGATTATGTAACTACACTAAGTTAATACTAAAAAAAGGAAAGGCTTACACTATAAATAATTGTTACCTTAATCAGCAATATTAAGTTTTGCTGATGCTCAAAATTGTTTAAGAGTGCTTCAGGTATAACATTTTCAAGAAGCAGCAGCAAGATGAAGAATGGGTGCTAAAAATGACATGAAAGATTTGAACAGCATGGAGCAGACAAGAACTGGGTGCTATACAATGAAATTTCAGAAAAGCAGAGGTTGCTACCTCTTATTGAGCTTCAAAGTCACTGTGAGCTGAACAACAACCTTTCACAGAGGGAGAAACTAGTGATTAATAGTATCATGCACTTTTGAAGGGTAGAGTCCCCATTCCTAATGTGTGATATTCACTAGCTTTAATGTTTTATTTAGCAAAGAAAAGTTTGATATGGAATGAAATCTTTTAAAGTTTGCAAATCATGCATGACAACTGCTTATTTTTGTTTAAGTCACAAATATAGATGTGCTTTTATGCTGTTTAGGAGCATATAATAACATAAAAATAGTTAAGATGACAGATTTTATTACAGTTCTTATAAAAACCTGCTTAAGATACACAACAATGTTCTCCCAGGTCCTCAAAGCTTTGTGGAATGCATAGGATGAACTATTTACAATATGGTTTGCCTCTGAAATGTAACAGGCACTGGGACACTATGGTTGTTACATTACTTTCCTTTGAACTTTCCTAATTGCTAGCTCCTGGCACTCAAAATGAGGCTTAAATGTCAGGCTATGAGTGTTTTGGGACTTGTGAAGCTTTTTAAAATACTCTGTAATGCCAAAAAACCTACTTCTTAGTAATTATATATTTGAACATATTAATATGTCAGGAAAAAAATATTAAAATATTATCTGAAATGAACGAAACTGCATTAGAAGCACCTTAAAACTGCTGCAGCAAGGGACAAAATTCCTAATTTCTCTCTTGTTGATATGAGAGAATATGCCGAATTACAGGCAACATTGAATAAATTACCTAAATTACCCTAAATAATTGGACATGCATCTCCTAATTATAAGTATCTTTTTAATTGTCACATTTTAGAATAAACACTTGTTTACAGTAAAACTTCATTTCTTCTAAATGTTTTATCCATATTGATTCCACCCTATGGAATGTAACTCAAGAACAATACAGACACACATGAGGTTGTGTCCCTTAGTCCAAGGAAAAACGATACCTTCTCCGTGCCACATCACAGAAAAAGACATAACTTTTTCTTTGTTAAGACTGTGGTTTTAAAAACTGCATAAATTGCTAGTGCTTGGGAAAAGCCGTTTTAGCATGAAGTGTACTGTCTCTAGCACTTCAAAAGTCAGTACATGTAAACCAACAAGTAAATGTCACAGCCACCGTTTTTAAAAAGTGATAAATACCAGTCTCCTAAATATAAGCTTAAGCTGCTTAAATGGAATTCAGAGGCATAAACACATTAAAGTTGCTAGTCTGTAATCCCCGAAAATGCACAACACGTATACTTACGTTAATTGACTCTATTTGTCCAAATTCTTCAAACAAGTTAGTTAAATCTTGTTGTGTAGCCTTCTTGTCTACTTGACCTACCCAAAGAGTAGTACTGCAAACTGTCAAGAGACACATTCACGTCAATGAAACTACAACTGACCAAAAAGCAAGAATAGTATATCTATTACTTACTATACAGAGATTAAGTACATTAAAAAAAAAAGATATTCACCAAACATACATTCAGTACAAGTGTTCATTCTCTTGTTTCATTTTGGTTTAAACAAAATAGTTGTTTTAAAAGAAATGCAAAAATAAAATTCTGTAGATTATTAGCTAAGGTATGCTGCAGTAGAAATTACTTAGGAAAAATACGTAAATCATTTCTATTCTGTGTTCCACAAAACACACATACCTAGGATTTAAAGTCAGTTTAACGACTAAAGGCTAAATTCTGACTGACTAGAACTGTGTTATAGAAGGAACTTAATTGCAGTATTACGCACTGCATTTTCATCTGAAAGAAAAGGAAACTATACTTTTACTTTACCTTAGGGAACATGCCAGGAAGACAAACCTGGCTGAGGCCCACCACTGAGGTGACGATGTCCACAATACTTCTGACTCCTGTCAATTCCACCACAAACCCAGATTCCCGCAATTTGTCTTGCAAATGCGTACCCCTGTGTCCCTCACCAAATATAAACACTCACTGACGTACATGTGAGCTAAAACCTCCTTCTCCCATACACACATGGTTGAAGTTCTCACGGTCTTAAGCTCTGTGAAACAATTCTTCGGACCTTAGCAAGTGGCAACAGTGGCTATCACTGAAAAAAATTTCATGAAGTAAAATACTTGTCAGGTGAACTACCTATTCATATATATTTACCTTTCCAAAGCTTCCACACTTCACTTAGCCTTCTTGCTATCTCCTTTTCATGAGGCGGGTCACTTCACAGGACTTAAATTGCTGCTGTTGTTCATCAAGTTACTTAACATCCCTGCCTCCCAGCTCCCATCCATTCTGATTATAGTTCCCTGCTCTGTGGACTGCTGGAAGAAACCTACACCATAAAACTGATTTGCCTCTTTTCATGTGAAAAGTCAGAGAAGAAAAAAATATACATCTAAACTTAGTACAGTCCAGAGCTTAAAGTCACACTGGAACGATGTAAAACATTAATGTGAAGAGAACACTCCTTTCTTTGCAAAAATGAACTTCAAACTGCTCAACTTGTCAAATAAACAATATAGTTTAAAGACACAAAATAAATGTAAAACTACATCATAAACTGTGCCACAAAATCAAATTCTGCAAAATAAGTTCATTATAAAAATAAAATATAACTCTGCATCTCAAGCACCCAGCGTCCTGCTAACAGCAGCAATGGGATATACTGATACAGTAGCAGATGACTACACACAATTTCACTGTTCCCAGCACTCATCACAAAATACATTCCCTTTGAGTTAAGCAACTGTGTCGACAAAGTTCTTCTTCCTGCTACCTTCCCTCTTTTTAGTATGTAAATTCTCTGTAGAAACAACACGAGTGCACAGCAGCACTCTGCAGAAACTAAGATCGAGTTGGATTTTGGACAGTTTCTTAAGATAAAAACATTATGGTCTGTCTTCTGAGAGCAAATTACTTGTTTCACATTTCTACCTGCTTTGGCTGTACATTCCTGTGAAAAGCTATTTTAAAGGCACTCTAAAAGCTTAACCAAACTGTCCTCTAAGCTATTCAGAAACGTGTTCAAAGTGCCTACCACATACTTAAATGTCTTATCAGCACACCAATTTTCAGATCAAGTGCTGATCATCTTCCAATGCCCCATAGAAGACAGCATTAAAGAGAAAGCAGATTGCAACTTAGGGACAGCCCTTGCTATTCTCTGTTCAGAGGTAAAATCATTGGTGCCACAGTATGAGTAACATCTTCAGTAGAACAGTATGATACCTGCTTTCTCTTAGGATGAAAATGTACCTGTAGAAGTTGCAAGACACATCAAAAACTGGAACTCATAAAAAGAGATGGTTACTGTATCTTGTAACAGTACTCAAGCTAAAACTTCTCTCAACGAAAAACAATGTCTTTTTTTCCCCCTGTTACACTACACTATTAAAACAGTAAGCACCTGCCACTCACCACTTAGTGTTTTTGACCGTATAGGAGGCAATCCCTTCTTCTGACGTTCTTTTTCCCTCTCTCTAGCCCTTCTTTCGCTGGAATATGACCGAGATGACTTTCTCTTCCTTTCTCTTGATCTGGAGCGTGAACGTTTTCTGTGTTTACGCTTACGAGAACCAGACCGTGATCTAGACCTTCGTTTTCTTGGTGACCTACAAAATATTTAATTTCATTATGCTGCGTTAAAAAAAACCAACAAAAAACCACAACCAAACCAAAACAACACACACAAAAAAATCAAAACCCAAACCAAACAAAACTCAAACTAATTTAGCTGTCTTTTAACTCCAAACTTTAAGCATAATACATGCATTTTTGTTATATTCATTCACACTGCTTCAGGAAATAAACAACGCCATTTGTGTGAGGAATAGTACATACATATTGAGCTCAAAATGAAACAAAACACATTCAAATAGCTCCGTAAGAGTGACTATTTTTCTGGCATAAAAAAATCTGACCGACTGCTGATGTTAGTTACCTTTGTTACCTGAAGAGGTCTTAAAAAATTTAAAGTAGACCACAGATGCGTAAAATGAACTGTCATACCGAAAGTCTGCACCTAACACACAAATATTAAATGAACATTTCTTTTTTTTCATTGCCAAAAACTGCTCATGACAAGTATGGAAAACAGAGAATTCAGAATGATAATCACAAGTTGCAACTCTGTTTCAGAAAAAAACTTCATTTACTTAATATAAGTTAATTATGAAACCTTGAACGAGATCTTGAACGAGTTCTTGATCTTGAACGAACAGCTGATTTCTTTTCTTCTTGTTCAAAAATCTCTTCTTCAGCAACATCCTGTCCTTCATCTATATCCATGTCCTGAAGTCAGACATAACATATATTCAATAACATATAAATAAATACTTCAACACTATATTAAAGCATACATCCATATTACTAATTTTTAAACTATCTTAGTATGTGTTTTCCTCTCAGCTTCTGTAATCAAATTTTAAATAGATTTTACCTGTTGTTGAATATCCATAGAATCATCTACATTTGTTTCCACTTCTAAAAACTGTTGCTGACTACTCCCTTGTGATGGTGAGGCAGAGTGCTCTGAACCAAAATTTCCTTCTTGATTCTCATCAGGGCTTGCCTAAATAACAAATAACAACACATAATTAAAGCCTTATAAATCAAAATATTTGCTGTACCAAAATGTAATATTACATGAAACAATTGTTCAAATATCTCTGAAAAATTATTTATCGTTTCTCCTATTTTCTCACTTCCCATTAATGTGAAAGCTGAAACAGATGTCACTCCAACCCATTGTATCATCCTTAAATACAAAAATTGAAAATAATTAACATTCCTGACTATACTACCTACCAAAGAACAGTATTTGTTGACTAATTTGGCTGGCTTGGAAATAAAAACTCACAGGACAAAGAACAGCGATGGCAGCCGTGACACTAAAAGACATCCACTGGTCACCCGCATACATGCATTAATAGATTATATTTTGTTATTAATACAAATTTGCATTACAAATTGAACAAATTAAAAAATTTACATTTAACTCTAAATTTCCTTACAGTGTGATTTAAGACAAGTGGTTACTACAAAATAAGGGAGGGTTTTGTGTCATTTATGTCAGCATGCTAACTGCAAGATCTCACAAACCAAGTAGTTCTGAAAAAACACTAATAGAAAAAATTTAAAATACTAAATGTACTGCTGATTTGCTACAGGAAAAAACATAATGGTATGTACATGAGATTGAACGTACAGATCTGGAATAAATATCTGTAAGATATGAAAGACATCCAAGAAATAGAGGAAATGCAATTAAGATAGTCAGAAATGCTATCAGGACAATTTTGAAAAGTAATTTTAAATCTATAATCCAATATTGCAGGTAAACATTTTCATTTTAATTAAACAAACATTAGCTATTCTATCTGCCAGGAGAGTCATAGGAAGTCCACAAAATGACATGCAATTCCAAGGCTTTTTTTTGTTTTATCTTCATATTTTTAAACAGCTTATAATTGACAAGTTTGTAAAAAAAAAAAAACAACAACAACAACAACAAAAATCTACTAAAAGTCAGCTAATCGCATTTTCTTTATAACATTATCTGGTTTGTCTCATTTTCCTTTTTTTTAATTATTCTTCAATCTGTTTCTTGATACCAATTTCTAGATTTCTTGTTGCTCCTTCTGTCTCTATCCTCTCTCTCTGCTCCTAAACAGGTACTTCATGATTTCATTTTGCATTTTATCCGTCCTTCTTCTCCCTGAATGTTTCTCACTGATGCTTAAACATGGAACTAAAGAAAAATCTTCCTCATAACACACTGCAGTCATTACAGAGTAGTTCCAACACAAGTTTGTATATTTTAGCTGCTATCAAGGTGAAAATAAAACTTTCTCTCCATATTGACTAGACAAGAAGCTGAGTGGACCTGAAGGGAACCTGGAACGAAGGACCAAATAATGAGTGAGTCATATGAACATTCTATCCATAAACGTACTGTACCCTAATCTCATCTATGAAATTAATTCAAACTAATTCTGCTTATTTTACAGTAAGTTAGTTATTCAGCATTTTTTTTCCAAATTAGACAGCTACTTTTAGATACATCACATCAAAAGCTCCTGAAACGGATGCACTCTTCAAAGTTATATACGTTTACAACTTTTATTTTAAAGCTAGAAATTGCTAGATATCCAACACAAAACTAGACTGTAGCCATGTTGTACAAGCTTTCTCAGTTACTCCACTTAAATGAAAAATGGAAATAAAACACAGTAAAATAATGTAGAATAAGAAAATAATATATAGTAGAAATTACTATTTTTCTAACCAATTAAAAACTCCAAGTTATAAATTCAAAACTCAAATTACATGCTCGCCTGACAGCTGAGCAACTGCACCTTTGCACAGGTTAAAATCCCCTACAGACGTTTGGTGAGTTTGTGGTCCCTTACATTCTTGCAGTCTAAGATTTCTATTTTACTTTGAAACTAGACCCAAATACTTCACACCAGGTTCACTTTTATTCTGTCTTTATACGGACCAGATACAACTTTTGGGTTTTTTTTTCTAATGGGATCAAGAATTGGGTTCAGGAGGGGAAAAGAGCAGCTATATACTGAAGTCTAAGAAATAAGACAATGTATTTCAATGTAGAGTACAGAGGACCCAACACACACAGTTAAGAAGGAATTTGGGACTGTCTTGAGCATTGGTTCTTAACAAATCTTTCACAGGAAATATGTAACTATTCTTTAGCTCAAATTCTTCACCAGAATTGAGACATTTACTGGCCAAGACTTCAAGCTTGGTAGGGTAAATCTGCAAAATAATCTGCAATCTCTATTCTGTCCTCTTAATGGTTCTGCAGCAACAGCTTGCACACTGCTCTCCCTTCATAGACAGGCGCATAATCTCTTTAGTGCTCACCTTTTTTCAGACAGCAGGGAAAAAACTCCCCTCGCCCCCCCCCCCCCCCCCACACCANCCCCCCCCCCCGCATATAAAGGGCTGAACAACCAAAGCACAGTCACTGTTTCCTAAGAGAAATAAAATGTACAGCCCACAGATTTGGTTGGATTTTTTTTCTGCTGTAAGTACTTTCTTCCATTTATTCCACTTAGCCTGCAAGCTTTTAGATCACCAGCTAGTAATGAAGACTTTCATTATAAAAGAAGTGTCAGTATCAAGACAATTTTTTTGTCCTGGAGTCTGAATTTTTTATCAGCGGAGAACATAATTATTATGACAGCCACAAGATGGAGTTCTTACCTTTTGAGGCTGCTGCTGCTCCAGAAGCTGTTGTCTGAGATGCTCTAAATTTTGTTGCTGTAGCTGTTCAGCTAGTTGATGAAAAAGCGAGTTGTTCACAGATTCTGGTACTAAAGGCCTAAAATTAAATAATTTTTTTTTTAAAAAAAGTCTTTTTTCTTGGTTTACACAGTTGGTAAATAGGTCTTCACCACTGAGTTTCAAGCTTAACTAAAAATCTAAAATAATGAAGACAAGGTAGATAGTTCCACCTTTTGTTATCATCACCATCACATTAGCACTACGAATGTAACTAATAAAGCAAAGAATGTGCTAACTCTAAGATGAAGTCAAGAACACTTCTGGTACACAGACATATTAAATATTTTTTTAAATTAATATGTTACACTAATTTGGTAAATTCTCTTTCCTCTTCCTTCTGTTTTAAAATACTTATGCTGTGAAAGAAACAACATTTTCTTTACTATTTAATCCTAATGTTCAACTAGTGTCGGGCAAATTTTAGCATTTTCCATAAGAAACATAGCTTGATCTTACAGTTGGGAAGTAGGAGTTTCCTTTTTAGGCTCTTCATTTTGTTCAGATTCTTCCCCAAAGTCGAACCTGTCCATCAGCTTCTAGGAAAAAGTAATATAAGCATTATCAAGTACTCCTTGCATCTCTCTCTCTCTCTGTCTCTCTCTCTCTCTCTATTTACTTTTCAAATGAGAAATATTCTTATTTCTCAATTTAAAAATAAAAATTGACAAATAACCTGACTGAAAATTAAATGTCATACTGCTATTGCTACAAAACTCCCGAATGCTGCAAATACCAAATTTTGTCCATGAATTTCTTGAGCTCTGCTGGTATTGCAAGTACAACCACATGTTCTTTCCACAGTAAATAACAGCTAGTTTGGAGGAAGGCTTAAACAATATATTAATTTTATATAATGGTACCTTTAATTAGAAGAAATTAATGTGAACAGGCCAATTATGCAATCTTTTGGCAATCAGCAAACTGCTCTGCTCATATCAAGAGAAGACCTACAGCTTGATTACTTTGCAAAGACTTACAGTATTTTAACACACACACACGTGTCATTTAGACAACCTGAATTCCTTCAAATATACTGCTCCTTGAAAATAACTTCTCATACAGTCTGAAAAAAAACCAAACCAAAACAAAAAAATCAAAGCAAACAGTTATCATTTAAGAGTAATAAGCCACTAGAAAGATAAAAAGAAAGATATCTGACAGGCAAAAAGAGAAACTTGGGTAAAATTCGTACTTTATCTGTAAAAATGTCAACACTGTAGCTCTGCTGAACAAAAAAAAAAAAGTTTGTTTTGTTTATTAATTTTTAAATAGCCCAGAAGCATTTCAGTGGTATTTCATTTTCTTGAAGACAAAACTAAAGAACAAGCATGAAAAAACACAAGTGTTGCTGGCCACTGCGATTGTCTTTATTCAGTAGCTATGCAGAGATAGAGCAGTGCTATCAAACCCACCTCCAGGAAGCTTTACAGCTTGGAGTTTTATGAAATGCAAAGTTAATGCTATAAACTGCCTTAACTTTTTCCTCAAACCACGGTCTCAGAAGAAAAAAAGACAAGAGGATGAGAACATAGGGCAGCCATTTCAAAATATCAAGGCAAAAACATTTCTAGTAACAAGCCATGATGATTCAGTACCCCATTTTCTTTCTCAGGATGCTCTATTTACCCCCAATTGCTGGAGCCTAGCAAGTGGAACAAAGCGTAAGCTAAGAGACTGATCAATGAAGAATTTTTCGAACTGTTTTCCCAATGAAATATTCTAACATATATGAAAGTAGAACTGAATAAATCCCTGAGAAAAACACAGCAAAAGCATAGATCATCAAGCTTATTTGAGATGGGATGCTAAAATCCAGAAAAATTTTCACCATATATATCTAATCCCTCTAAAGCAAGCTGGCTGTCTTATTTAGTATTGTTAGAATGTTTTTAAGTAAAGCAGTTGCAAAATGCTGCTGATTTGAAATAAATATGCATTTTAGAATAAAGAAGTCTCATCTTTAAAACACTATTAATTGTTATGTATCTTCCAACAGAACAAAGCAGAAAGAAAGGTTAACAGAATATGTACTATTTAATCATCTGAAGAAAAGAACAAACGGAAAAGTAGCCAACCGTTTATGGTAAGCAATAATTTTTATTCAGTTCAACTGGGGCCAGAGAAAAATCAAACTTCCAGCCAAGATAGGCAAATGTGCAGCATGATTTTTATTTAAACTTTTAAATAACATGATAGATATTAAAGAGAAAAATCTGAACTGAATTACCTCGTTTTTTAAATAAATTGTAACAGAATACTCTCTACAATAAAACAATTCATCAAATTAAGGATTAGGATACCTGGTTAACCCACCCCCCACACACACACGTATCTTTTTTTCACTCTGGTGGTGATGAGGCACTGGAACAGGTTGCCCAGGGAGGCTGCAGATGCCTCAACACTGCATGTGTTCAAGACCAGGTCGGATGGGGCTTTAAGCACCTGATCTACTGGGAGATGTCCCTGTCCAAGGCAGTGGAGTTGGAACTAGATGGTCTTTAAGGTCCCTTCTAACACAAACCATTCCATGATCCTTAGTCTACGATACAAAAGTTTAGAAATTTCCATGAATGCTACACTTGTTACTTTAATTACCTAAGAGAACACGTTCAGAAAAAGCAATGGGAATGATTAAAGACATTAAAAAAGCTTTTTATTCCGAAAGGAAACAAAAGACTTAAGATCAGCATAACCTCTTTAGAAACAAAAATAAGAGGAATAGAACACAAATTTACAGGAAATGATCAAAAATCTTTCTTTACTGTAACACAGGAACACAATCACGTAGCAAGTTTACAAAATGCACACACATTTGATGTTGACAGAAGAAAGGTATGTAATGCATATTAATCTGTGCAACTTCTTACAGGATACTATAGAGACTGATGAGCTTGAAGGGCTGGAAGAATTGCCAAATTTAACAAAAATAAGAATAAAAAAAAGGATGAATACTTATGTATTCAACAGAAATACTTTCCTGTACTACTTATATTTGTTATCCAATTCACCATCATTGTATCATGGAATGAGAATTAAGCTTCAGAGTTTTCTTTGGATCACGATGCTTCCTGATTATCATCGAGGGGCAATGGTCACAAACTGGAACACAGAATTTCCACCCCAATATGAGGTAAAACTTCTTTACGGTGAGGGTGGATGGAGCATTGGAACAGGCTACCCAGGGAGGCTGTCGAGTCCCCTTCTCTAGAGACTTTCAAAAACTACCTGGATATGTTCCTGTGTGGCCTGCCCTCAGTGATCCTGCTCTAGTACAGGCATTGGACTAGATGATCTCCTGAGGTCCCTTCCAATCCCCACCATCCTATGATTATTTAGCATAAAAGCAGTCCCTTTTTATGCCTGCCAACTCAGAACGCTTGCCTCTTGGACACTGCTTTCAACCACATATCCATCTCACGGCCACATTCTCTATTCTCTGAAGTTATTGTTAGCCTGTTCAGTATCTTCTACAGAAACTACTCAGTATTTTTAATCATTGCTTTCAGGAGCTGCTGGATTCTCTAATTTTGCTGCCGCAGCTTATTTTTAAGATGTTCAGGATTGGTCCCTGTACCTCAGATAAGAATACTTCATCAGTTTCCACTAGATGACAGCATCTCTTCTGCCCCAGTATCATCACCTGCAATTGAGGCATTCTGTGTTAAATATAAAATTATTGCAAGCTCTCTAAAATGCACACCAAAAATCTAGAAATTCAGAGCATCCTGGAAGATCACTAACAAAAATCTGAATTTGTTGTCAGGAAGCAAAGCATACCCTCTTAAAAAGTCTGGATAATAGTTGCTTCTTTTTATTCTGCTGTATTTGGGACATGTTATTTGGACTTTGTTACTAGTTACTTCGAAGCAGCTCCAGTCTGGTCCTGTCGACTGAGAGCTCATTAGAAGTTGCAGACTATTTTTTGCTTTAGCTTAATCCAAACCAATCTACTTTATGCACTCAAGATTGCTCTGCAATGTGGAATAATGTGTGGTACACGTAAACAATCTAAAGTTTCACCTTAAAAGCATGCTCTTAATTCAAACTAAAATGCTGATGTAGATGCTTCCTATAAGAGTAAATACCATCTTTTTAACACGTTTTTTGTTAAGGATGCCATGTCTAGTAAAAAAAATATACCATTAATTATATAGTAAAATGAAAGTAAAGAGTTTAATAAAGACAACTACATCATTATGACTCATGGTCTTCAGCTATTGAGAAGTGGGATTCGAGTTGCAGGTGATATTAGTGCTGAGAAACCATTTTTAAGAAGCAAGGAAAATTATTATCCCCAAAATTTATCACTGCAAAAGTAAGACTGCCCATTAATACATATATACTAATACATCCTCTAATGACTAGATTCAGAAACCCTCAAACGGAAGGAGAAAACAGGTGCCAATACTATATTAAACAAAGAAAAAAAGAGGAAATTCTGTAACAATATGCTATTTCTGCAAAGCAGCCTAAATAACCTTTGAGTAAAAGCCTCAATGGACTACATTATCAGTTCATTCATAGAGCTGCTACAGAACACTGAACGAGGAATTCAAGATGTATTATAATCTAACACTACTTGCAAAATGTATAACTGAGGGATCACATACTACAAACACAGCTCTTCCTCAGCTTACAGGAGTAAATCAACACAACCTACAGAGTTCGCAAATTATCACACTGCCACAAAAGTTCCTTCCACAATGCTTATCATCAAAGTCTCAAAAATCACAGTCGTGTGCATCACTCTGCTGACTCCCGCATACTATTACTGGCATAAACTAAAGAGCAGCAGGCTGAACACACTCAAGGTATATAAACAACTCATCAGAAGGCCAGTTCCTTCAATATGCTCCAGTTAAGCAACCCAATGTTCAAGACAGCCATACATACAAGTACCCCTATTCGTACAAATGCTGGAACCGAAGTCTGTGAACCGAAACAAAAATACAGAGTCGCATTCTTAATTACTTTTTGTATCGAGTCTCTATTAACTGATGCATTCATTCCCTGTAATTACACTCCACTGGAGTTGATGGTTACAGCTGTGACACAACATGAGTACAGCCCATTTTTTTTCCCCCTGAATTCTAGAAATAGAAAATAAATTGTCCTGAAAGTTTAAACTCAGCACTTGTTAAGTTCTGATCAGCAGCTAAATGCCTGAAAAAGAGATTAGCTAGGTCAGGGGGAAAAAAAAATAAAATATTTTTTTGCTTCTCTCGACTTTATTATTATTTTTCACTTACTATATTTCACTTCAGGGTAATCCTACAGAAATTATTTACTCACAAGCTGTTTCTTCCAAAGCAAATGGAACAAGATTTATTTCTTTTTTTAATCACCGAGTAGTTCTTCTTTTTTTATTGTAGTGGTATTATACTACTACTACTGTAACTGACAGTATGGTTACTGTTATTGGGCATTCAACTATATGAGTCTTCGTAAATTCCTGCACTGTGAATTTTTTTTTTTGGGTGGCTGTGTGTTGGTTTTGTTTTGAGGTTGGGTTTTTTATTTATTTGTTTGGGTTTTTTGGTTGGTTGGGGTTTTTTGTTTGTTTCTTTGATTTTTTTAAGATCAGCACGTATGTTGCAACACACACTAAGTTTCTCTACCTACAGGGTTTGATTGTGTTTTTATATTTTGATATCCTTTAAGGAGTTTCACATAACTAGTTTTAACTACAGTCATAAACTCATTTCTTAACTTACTATCACTTTGTCGCTTGGACTATAAGTTTTCTTGGCATTTATGTGAGAAAACTAAAAGCTCAATCATGTATTACTCTTCTGGAAAACAGCATCTATAAATTTCATGACTTTGTAAGATATCGTTGCCTACTTCAGATCACAAACACAACGATCATAAATACAAGACATGCTCAACTCTCACCTCCGTGTTACAAAGCGTAAAGCAAAACATGTAAGACCGGCTAAATCAGAGCTTTCTGTTTTCATATTCAATGACCCTTATTGGTTCCTTCCAAGACAAGGTATTCTATGAAATGCCATTTCGCCCTAAATTCATATAAAACTAATATTTTCATTTATACTACTATCTCTAGACCATTTTTTTAGATTTTCAAGACAGAGCACTTTATAGTATACTCTGTTTCTAAAATCTCTAAAGACAAACTTTACGATCCAAAGAAGATTCACTTACACATATTTTAACAATAAATATGTCTTCAAACTCCTATTATTCTACTTCTACCTTATTAAAAGAGACACTCTGTTCCAGTGGATTAAGCGTGTTAGCGGCAGCAGCTGCAGCTGTAAGCTGTGCTGTGAGGGCCTGTAACTGAACGACAAGACCAGCATCCAGAGCTTGAAGTAGTGAAGGTTGAGGTTTCTGCTGCTGTATCTGCAGTGTTTGTATCAACTGCTGAAGCTAAGAGAGAACAGATAAGAAATGCATTAAAAAAAGAAATGTTTTTTAAAAGGAAATAAAAAGCAGACTAATGTTCTCCCATTTAAAAAAAAAAAACAACAACCAAGCACACCACATCAGGAATGCAGTATCATCTAACCTGTAGCTATTACTTCATCTTAATTTGTTTTCATTTATGGCAAATTTTGTTCCCACTTACTGGCTAATTTGTTTTCTGTAGCTGATAAGACATGCAGATGCTTCTTCCTCCTAACTTGCTCTGACAGGTTGCATGATGACCAGTCACCACTCAGGATTTC
This sequence comes from Baryphthengus martii, assembly GCA_013396935.1. NCBI lineage: Eukaryota > Metazoa > Chordata > Aves > Coraciiformes > Momotidae > Baryphthengus > Baryphthengus martii. The sequence continues at coordinate 12,462 of VWZK01000096.1, read as the reverse complement.
CTGCTTTCTAGGGTTCCCCCTCTTCTGTTTCTCCAGTTTGATTCCTTCTGACCTGAAAAAAATCTGTTAGCCTACTCCAGCTTCCTAAGGGCCCACCTATATTAGAAAAATTTGTACACTGCAAGATTTGTGTAGAGAAAATAACGGCACTGTTGCAAGCTTCACTTTAAACCGATGCAACATCCCTTATACAAAAAGCTTGCACTACTGTCTCTGGATTAGTCACAAGGAAAATCTCATGCTTAAACTGGAGCTTGTGCTGATAGAATGCAACTTCCTTGCTATGTTAATAAAACATTAAAAGCTAATTAACCAGGAATATAATTTGACTTCCAGCAATGGCACAGACTCTAGGCTCTGTATAGCACTACCTCAAGATAAAAATTGCCTAGATGCAATGTCGAACCAGAAGCAGCAGCTCTGGGGCAAATAACATATGGTAACGACAAAGTATGTTACAGTAAAAATGAAGTATGGGTAGTGCCAAAAGACAGATGTTAAAAAACATTATTTGAAAATAGTGTTGGGTGTTTCAAATACTATTTAAAAATAGCTTTCGGGTGTAGCATAGTGGTTGTGGTACACAACTCCATTCCATAACCCAGAAGTCTAGGATTACAGTAGAATGAGTACTTAATATTACAGAGAAAGAACTTTCAAAACTGGAGTGAATGCACGCAAGACATTTCATCAGAGTATATCAGGATACCCTAAGAGTCTCTTCCTTCAAATCTAAAGTAGGAAAATAAAGAAAAACAGACTATCCTCCACAGTTTTTTTAGAACACATGTAAAATTCAATCGCCAGTGTATCTTGTTTTCCTTACAACTTCCTATTTGTATGTAACTTTTTGAAAAGGTTAGTCCCAATGAGGAAATAAGGGGTTTTTTCATTGATCTGTTTAATAGAGATGTTCCCATAAAGTTCTACAGATTTATCTTAACACAAAAGGAAAAAATACTATCCCTATGGAAAAAAACACAACCCTCCTGAAGTACCATGAATTAGAGGAAGCAGTCCTTTGATCTTCCATGAGGTAAAGCCCTGGAGTGCTACCTTTGGATATTTCTGGAAAAAAAACCAAGCTGCGCAAATCCAGGCAATTCAAATTATGCTGACATAATCCCTGATATCTTTACATTCATATTTCACCTCCTCATGGGGCTCACCACCGAACTGTTATAGGGTTCAACCCCTCCTTTCTTACTAGGGCACACTACAAACTCCATGTAACTGATGTAAGCCAATCTTCTTTTCCACAATGCATCAAAAATGTATGATCCTTTTCCAAGATTGTTTGAATTACCTTCTGATAACATGAAACAACTCCTCCTAGTCTTTAAAAATAGTTAATACAGATTCCTCATCCATCAGAGTCTCTGAAAACCCTTCCATTATAGTTCTACCTTACAAAGAGCTTCCACTGATTCCTGAAACAGGCAAAACTGAAGAGCTCCTCCCCTTCACAAAAAGTGAGCAAATGTGGCTGGTCCACCTTGTTCATTGCTCTGAGTAGGAAGGAATCAAACTGAGGAAGCAGACATGGAAACCCTAGAGTGGGAAAATCCTGGGTGGTCACCGTTTTAGCTGTTTTCACACTCTTGTTGGTCACGCCTTTTTTCCTCTGCCGTCTCCTACATCTAGACTCTCAATTTACCTGCACACATTCTCACACATAAAACACAATCTTAAGATGAAATCAAGGACATTGGAGCTGAGGAGCAGGGGGAGGGAGGGAAAGGGTGGGACTGAGTGGTTTGGAGGACAGGACGAAAAGAGAGGATGGAAGCAAATATTGCAGTTCATCTACCAGTCTTAGAGATCTGCATGTACATATTTATTGCATACCATGTCTGTCTCCACATTTCTGCTTAAGACCATCTTTTTTCTGTTCCAAAATCCATTCTCTTTCACATTTTATCATTTTGAGCTAAATATCCAAATGTTATTTCTTTGTGATCTGCTGTCTCTAATTCCCTCTTCATAAACTTTTCCATTTTTTTACAATACTTTCTAGGTAACAGTCTTGAAAGTTACCTTACTGATGTTCCATGTATTTCCCATTCTCACTTCACATCCCTTCTACCTTCAACAAGGATACTTAAAGGTATCTTACAAACCAATTTTGCTATGCTTTACAAAGACCCATCAATTTCTTTCAGTGTAATCAGATGAAAATACTCCCTTTGCATGACTTAGAAGCAATTACAGCCAACTCTGCTTAGTTGAATACTGTAAACCAATCTAAGTAAAGTTGCTACTGTCAGAATCAGTGCTTTGTAACAGCTCACTGGTCACTGCTTCTCATTCATATGGATGGGATTTTTGTTTAGTACCTCAGGAGGTAAAGCATCATATTCCTCAGTCCAAATGAAAGTTATAATGCCAAAGTTATGCAGATATCAGAGTTCTAATATAAACTGAAAAACGACGATCTACATTTTTACAGAAAGCTGAATGGCTGTGCTCAACTTATGTGGTTGTGAATTAAGAGGACAAGCAGTTCAACGCGTGCTGCACATCAAGACATGTTTTTGGAATTGAGCATTTAGAAACTGAGGAACGCAGTCACTTCTAAGACCTTATTTCTGAATGCTGCAGAATAAAAACCGTATTTAGCTGATGGAACGCTAAAGCAAAGAATCAACACACATTTCTAGAATGAGTACATGCCCATTATGCAATTGTGTACAATGTTCAGCTTCTTGGGGCATTCAGCAGAGAAATATGCTTATACTAGCCTTCTATTTTATATTTCTATCTATAAAATCTTAATGCTGCTCTTGATTTAGTCATCTACAATACTATATAGAAAAGTATGTATTACAAACCATATCTGAAGTCACAGTCTGTGATACTTTTAAGGAACAAGCTGGGTTGGTTACAAAAGGTAACAGGAAGTTTTCGTTTACCTGGAACTTACTTGTGATGAACAACCTCATGGGATAGTTAACATGGACACCAGACGTAAAACCAAGAGGTAAAGCGGTATTCCTTAAATGTACCTTAGAGACACAAAATACCAAACAGTGTACAGTGTACCTGTCTACAAAAATATTTACCTGTTGGCCTTGAGGACTCTGTAAAATCTGTGCAACAGCAGCAAGAGTATCTGTATTAGCAATCTGAGATACCCAAGGATCTGGTAAGCTCTGCACCACATTTGCGGGGGTAACTGGAGTCACCGGTGTTCCTAAAGACGACAAATCCAGTATGTCAAAATATTTTAACATGCAGACTCAGAAATAGTGTTAGAGAAAAAAAAAAAAACAAAACAAAACCCACAACAAAAAAAAACTGATGTAAAAAGGAATCATAAACCAGACATGAATATTCCTGTTCATTCTCTACAGCAAAGATTTCTGGATTGCAAGAAATCAAATTATAAAGGTACTACAACCTTCCTAGGACATCAAAACCAGTTATTAAACACTGTGAAAGCACTGTATTAACATCAATTTAAACTATTTTCTGATACACAAATAGAGTGCACAGAAATAACACAGACTCACATCACCATTCCCCAAGTAGCAGGATTACTTTGTGTAAGCACAGTTCATAGCTCTTGCTACTATTGACCTATGGGAACTACTAACAGAAACACTGACGAATGCAAAATAAATAGGTTTCACATAGTAATCCAAATCACTTAGTGGAAACTATATATACCAAATGATAACTGTCAGCAATCTACTCAGAAACATCTGCTAGTCCAGAACTTACTGGACTCGCACTTTATCTCCAGGAAGAACCTTAAGGATTGTACTAAAAATTTCAACCTACAGCAGCTGGATTCATTTGGATTGCCTGGTTTTTTTTGTGGGTTTTTTTTTTCAAAAGCAGCTCTGAAACCAAATCACAACTTGATAATTCATTTTGTGCCATAATCTCAAAATGCTCCACTTTTAGCTCAGAAGTAGATATAAGCTGAGGAACACTAAACATAAATGACTACTCACTGTTTTTAAAAGTCAGTTTGTATTGGAATTCAAAAAAGCATGAGAGTAAAGCTCTGATTTCAACAATGTAAAGCAATCAAACTAATGAAAATAAAAGCATTGAATCAGAAGATGCAGTAAGTCCAATCTAAGAGCTGGAACTTTCGCTTATTTACAGACATCAATGAAAAATCAGGCAGATTTTTTCACATTGCTGCTTTTAAGTATGGGATCAGCAAAAGGCAGGTGACAAAAGCAGGTCCTTATGTACTAGAAAACAATTTCTATATGTAAAATTTCCCATATATCCCAATCCTGAATGAAAAAATCTCCATAAAACAAAAGGTGAAAAGCCAGTTCCCTGCTATCTACCCACCTAAGTAAAAAGAGATACTTTAGAGCACAATATGATTGAATCTTTATTTATAATAATGTTAGTGTTTGTTAACCAGGGACATACTCCCATGAGCAGTTTTTTGCTCATACGACTTTCCAGCATGATTTCTGGCCCCACATACTTCAGATCTGAGGGAAAGGGAAGTATGTCACTTGCTGCAGCTTATATTGTCAATATGCTTTTTTTTCCCCCTCAAAATCATTGCCTGTCAGCCAGCAAATGTAAAGGACCACTGCCTGACATGATCCAGTAAGTTCAATTCTATGGATAACAAAGAGATACTGATGCATCATTTCTGTCAATTGTGGAACCACTAACTAACAAAGATTGCATTAAGTGCTGTGTTTTGTCTTTGATCTACTGTTTTGACTTTTGAGTGTAAAACCAGGTCTTATTGTACTGTTTCTCAACCTAAATATAATATACAGTCGGAAGGTAAACACAACAGGCTGCCACTTGTATTTGCCATTTCCCTGAGCTGGACACTGACTATAATATATTTCTTTCTAGTATTCATTCAAATTGTCTGAAGGAAATCAGTGAGATTTTTCAGCATATTTACTAACAGCCAGTATACCAAAGCTGACACAAGCGTTTCAATTCAAAGTATGATTTTAACCTATTTTTGTTTACCTGGTGTATTGTTGCTCATAGCAGCTGTAGTGCTGGGCAAGACAGGTGTCACAACTGGAGGAGGAATTCCTGCTGCCATATCCAAGAGAGGCTGAATAATTTCACTCTTGAATACATTATTCTTCTGCCATAAATTTAGCACTCTAACAATTTTACTCTATAATGAAGAAAGGAAAACAAAAGATCTGAGTCATGCTTATCTTTGTTATTTTCATTTAAGAAATTCTTAATAAGAAACATCAGTCTGTCTAGACTGAAGTACCTTTCAGTTTAGACAGTAAGAACCGTTCAGAACTGTTACACTGGGTCACACCAAGGATGTCGAACTTCTGAACCTGAGGCTGATCCATGAAAGATGCCTAGGCAACAATAAAGACACACTATGCATGCCCTTCTATTCTACTGTTTTAACCTGCTCCCAAATATTTTCTTTTCTAAGCTTCAGTTCGACGCAGAGGCAAGATTTTGCTTGATCTTGAGAAGCTGGATAGTCACGTGTGTGACAAAAAAGACACCTTGCTTATTTGGAAAAAAAAATAAAATAATAAATTAGTTGTATTATAAAGAACAGAAAGTTCTTTATAGGATCTTGTGTTTGCTGTCACAAAGATGGTTTCACTATTTAAATTTTGTAAAACATGAACATAGAGTACTTAACCACACAGTGTTTAAACTAAAGAAAAGAAAAAGTTTGTGTGCAGAATTCTAGGAGGATACTTAAATGTAATAGAGAGAAATGCTGAATTTTCACTGCATGGAAGATGCAACTTAGTGTTCCTTTAAAGAGATCTCTGATGGCTTCTATTCAGTGTTACAATACGCGAGTCTTTCTTTGGAAGTTTCTTTTGTAAGGCAGTCCCCAGCAAGTCCATCAGAGGGTCTAATTCCCCCTCTTTTGTCCAGAACAAGAATATAAAACTATTTCACACCTCAGTATCTCCTTCTTCCATCTTTCATGGTTGTACCCGTGGAAGGAATCAGTGGTGGGAGGGTTTGTTACTCTAAAAGCTACTACACTTCTGTTTACTTTTTTAAAAAAAACAAACAAAAAACTTCTTCTATTTCTCCATTAGAACTTTTAATCAGATTAAATAAAATGTCAGAAAACAGGTACATAACTTCAGTATCTTGAGCAGCACAAGTTTTTGCTGGGTCAGGTATATGGTACCTACTTAAACAGGACAAAGACTCTCCTATAATATTGGATCCATAGGTAACACAGCAGCAAGACTTGAGACTGCAAAATATATTTTTCCCTGAGATGAAAAATACCATAGAAACATACCTGATAGGAGCTTTACAGACCATAAACAGACCATATTTTACTGTCCCTTTTAACATCAAACACCTCTAACGTGATACATTAGTCGTCACGCATTGAAACATCACAGAGTTAAGTGGCACTATTTCTTATCCTATAATAAATTCACTCAGTTTTTTTAAAGCCAAACACAAACTGTGCATATGCATCCATTCTTCCGCCAGCTCTCCTTCTTCACCAAGTCAAACTATTTCTGTGTTAATGTTTTTTCCAGAGTAGTAAGTTAAATGATTATACAGAACAGACTAATACTTCTCAAAGAATATAGCCAAATGAAGAATGTAAGTATCATGCTTACATATATGTATATACAGATATATGTAAAACACTGTGATCACAAGTTGATCATGCAGATAACCTAAAACCAGGGGGGAAAAATGTCACTTCAGTAATCTGTTCAGAAGCACCTCTGAATACAGTTGCAGAAGAGAAGACAGGCATCCAAAGCAGAATTTTTCAACCATTTAAAATTTGCAGCTCCCTACACATTTTCCTGCAGAGATCCTAACTCCCCTAAAAAAGGCAGGAATCCTAACATGCAATGGCTGAACCTGCCTTAACCACCTTCCATGGACGCCCTGGGTTTTCCTATCTTTGGGTGAAAAATACAGCTGTAGGATGTCATAGGATTACTGAAAGAATAACCTGTCTTTCCCTTCCTGCAGTGTCCTCCCTCACTTACTATTTGACTTAATGATGCTATTACACAAATTCACGTGGCAAAAAAGCCTTAGCATTTTACATCTTTTAGTATTGTTTCTATTCAATAATAAGAAACTCCAGAGATTTTAAGATCAGTAAGGAAAGGAAAGGAAATTATCTGTCTGCACCCTCTGCTATTTCCAGTCAACATATTATAAAGATAATTTGGTAGCTATCTTGACTACTATGGACCAAGGCAACAATTGAACTATTGCGTCAACTGTTCAAGTTAGGCCTTATTCAGCTGTTGGTTGATTCAGTATCAAAGGAAAAGTAACTTTTAAGATACTTTGCTGTTCTTCTATCACTTCCCTCAGTCAAAAGCATAGTATTTTACACTGAAGTTATCACTGCTAAGAAAGATTATTTATTCCCTGGCACTAAACAAAACCTGCTTGTTTGTTTTCTCACTGAAGAGGGGAAGACAATAGAAGACTGACTACAGCTCCCTGTCCTAACAAATGCCCACTTCACTGTTTTCCCCATCAGAAAACATTCATTCATATCCACCTCGTCTTCCTGAAAACATTTTCAAAATTCTGATTTTTCTAATTGGATGTGTCTTCCCCTATCCCTACATTCAGACAAGCAAAATGAAAACATATAAATGTGTAAATCTATGATTAGATACACTCTAGCAAGCAAAAAGTGAGATCAAAATCTTTACAGATAACATACTAAAGATTCTTTTAATTAGAAAAAAAACCTGTAATATGTGCTTTACCTTGTCATCCCCAGGACAACGGTACAAGTTCTGGAAAGTGCTAATGATGTTATTGCTGAATCTTGGAGCAAATACATCCTTTTCTTGCCCAAACTGATGCCGGGACTGTCTTACAATGGAGTCAATGACATACAGGCCAGGTACCTTGTATTCTGGTTTGCACTACAAAGAATAATAATTTTAAATGTGCATATGTGAAAAAAACAACAACAAAACAACCACCAAACCAAAAAGCATTAATGGCAGAGTAAATATGAACAGTCCTCTCTAATTTTCAAGTGGGTCAAAGTATTACCAAAATGTTCTCTATTTAATAAATCGTCCTGAAAAATTAAACTCTCTCAAAAATTCCTAACCTTTAATGTCCAAATTACCACATTTATATGTATCCTGAAAATATGTAAATAGTTTAAAAGCAATTTACTACCATTAAAAATCTTTTTAGAATACAGCTATTCAAAATTAAGACAAACCACATATCCTTTTTAAATGCACATACCTATTTGAATAGAACAGCATTAAACATCAGAAAATTCTTTACAGTATTGCTGCAAATTTTGGGAATTGCTGCAAATACAGTTCAAAATATTTTTGTCCTTCTTCATGATCAAATTCAATATTTGTTTACTTTACATTCTTGTAAGCAGCGTGTAGCATAACCTGCTCCCAACAGAACAAGAACATATTCATGTGGACATCTGTTTCGTCAAGAATGAAGGAGATATACTTATTTTAAAAGTGTGGAAAACTTGCATAATTTACAAACAGCACTGTATTTATAAAGCATGTCTGCTAACTACAAGAGTAATCACTTAGGCAATTTCACTTACCTAAAAATAAAAGCTCGAATTTTTGCCTTTTAATTGCAAAGTAACTGCACCAGACTAGTCAAATCAGTTTTAAGACAGAATGAAAAGTGGTACAAAAATATAATGAAGACATGACCAGAATATACTATGACATGGATCCACTCCACGAACACTGGTTGCACACGCTTATCACACAAGGTACCATGGAAAACAGGAAAAAGTAACATCCGTTCCCTTTCTGGTCCAGACATTTTATAAACATAATACATAACACACTAAACTCATTATCTCTAATAGAGTGCCAAATAAACTCTTCAGGCTACTAATTTTATTGTATCTTAGATACAAACTTTCTGTTTTGAAAAGTGCTGGTTTGCTAACACCTGCAACCTCAATAAAGCACTTATTTAAGCTCTAAACATGGTCCACTGTTTTTAAGTATACCATCCTTCATTTTTAAGAATATGCAGCATCCTTTTAAGAACAAATGTGAATTATTAAAACTATGAAACTTAAATCCAATAGCATATAATACACTGTCTTCAAAGAATCATGTCAATGCAGTGTAGTTACTCAAATATTAGCTACATCATTACCAAAGATAAGCGTGTTCTGCATACAGAACAGACAGGTGTAAGACTTTTCACAACACCGAAATTAATAAAAAGTGCAGATATTTAATAAGAAAACTAGGCAAATATGCTAAGTGGAGTATTTAAAAACATGGCACATAAAGAAAGCAAGACAAGATTATAATTAATATAATATAAATCATAAAAAAGGAAAAGATAATAAAACACAAGTGAAAACGTAAGGAATGACAGCTGGGGTAGTGAGTTTGTGTATCCCCGATCTGAGATTAGACGTGTTTTTACACAACAGATGTTTACTTAATTTCCTAATAAGTCTAAGCAATAAGATAATTTGATTACTCAAGGAAATTATTCAAGTCTTGTTCTCACAGCGGGACATCCTCACATATATGGAATGACCTACAAAGTGACGTTTTGTTAGAGAATAAAACAGTCAACAAAAATGGCAAGAGACCAGGGAGTTCAGTGTCGCAAAACAAAGAATGTCACGAAGAATTACTTCACCCGAAATTTCAGTAACCTCAGGAGGCTAATTTTGAAAAAACAAAATATTGGAGCAGGAAAGAATCAACAGTAAACTAATTGAGATGGCACTGGACAAATATATGGTAGATTTTAATGGAAGATTCAGTTGTTTTGAGCTTTAACTTGGGAATAATTGCTTCCAGAAAAATAAACCAATTATCTTCCAAACATAGAACTTAAGTCCATAGATATCAAATAGTTAGAAGAAAACTTTCAGCTGCTCATCTCCTCTTCTACTAAAGTAAGACTTCACTATCTGATGTAATTGATAATTCGCATGTTTCACTCAATCATTCATGAAATATTGAAAAAAAACACAAGATGACCAAAGGGAAACAATTAATCCAGAGCACTCATTAACAAGGTTATCAACACCACCACACATCTGCCCTCTCTACCCAGTAATGAACTCCCTTATCAAGCAGCACTGAACACCAAACACAAATGGGCAAAGAGAACCCATACTCTTCGCCGCTTGTGGAACTGTCACAACCAATCAGTCCCGTTCCTGACCAATGTCTCATTCAGAAGATAAATCTTCTCTCATGCCTCCAAACACAGAATTGCCAATCACAGCCACGACAACTGAAAAGTAGTATTTGGAACTCAGGCAACTCAGGATTAATTTTGAGGCATGAACTGATTTGAGGCAAGTTATAAACACCAGTCTGAAGCTGAACCCCAGTTACACTCTCCAACCACTGCCAAAAGGCACTGTAGCATAAACCGGGCTCCAAGGAATAAAAACTAATGAGGAAGACAGGTTACTGACACAGGGCAATCCTGATTGCTTTGTAAAAGAGACAACAGAAGAAAAATAGCATCCAACATGCAACATTAACAGACTAACTTTTCTGGCTTGTTTGTCAAAATAGATGGCAATTTGATCATAATTTACTCCTATTTCCAAAAGGAGAAAAAATTCAGTACCAAAATGATTAACTGAACAATCAAGTACAACACAGAGAAGGAGGAAAGACTCACAAATTGGAATCCATGCATTTTGAAAGGAAGATAAAATGCAGTTTTACCCAAGAATAATTAACTGCTGCATTTTGTTCTCTTGCAATAAAATTATTTGTTATTCAGAATATTGAAATTAATACTGCATCTTCCCAAAAAGTAATTCCAGTCTAGCCATATAAGTATTTTTTGGTTTAAATTACTAGCCAGAATCGCCAGCTGAAATTCTACATCTCATGCTACACAGGAGATGAGGCTTAAAGGTCATCTTCCCTTCTGCTTTAAAAATTACGGGAAAACCGGGCAGAACAGCAAAAGCAACTGTCACTTGAGAAACCACAGTCAGTTCTTTTGCTGTTAGCTGTTCACGTGACAGTCTCTTTTAACATTAAATGAATACATACAGTGTAGTCCTAAGATAGCATTCACAATCATTCAGGTTGAAGTATATCAGAACTACAGAATAGGGACAAAGTATTTGTCTTTTGGCACCATAGGTTATGATCAGCTACTGATTACTAGCAGAAATTGAATGTGACTAAAATCTGAAATAAATTAATGTGTAGTAAAAATATCAAGCCATATGTGTACCTAAAATCTGATGGTTTTCAATACTGTGTAGTTCAAAATAAGGATGCTCTTCTAAGTGCTAACACAAAATACGTTTGACTGACTTACCTTTTGAATGAATTTCTCAACGCTCTGTACAACGTGCTTGTAGAACTGGAAAATAAAAGAGTATTTTAATAGAGGAGAAAATCTGAAGACGCATATCCTTTTTCAAGTCATGCAATATTGATAGTAAAACCAGAATTAGACACTTTGCTTAACTAGCAATCCAATACTTACAGTTGAGTACACTGTCTTCCTCAGAACATTTAACAGCATATAAAAAAGATAATTTCACTTTTTATTGCCTTCTGAAAGTGTTTTATATTGGATTTTTTTCAACAACATGCGCTCATCTAGTGAGAGCTAAGAGAATAATATAATTGTTCCTTGTATCGTTATTTCACCATTCATGACTGAAGATGTTAGCCTAGTGTTACTAAGCATAGCACTTCTCTGTATTTCATTTATTTTTCCAAGTGTTCATTTTAATAACCTAAAAACATGAGTATAGGAAGACATTAAACCATCTACTGGATATTTCTGCTTTAAAATTGGCCTTTAAAAAAAAAAAAAAAATCACATACTATCAAAATAGCTCCACATCATTTCAATAACTACACAATTAAAATGTTACTGAAATTATAAGGGTGGAAGCAGGATTTTTCAAGTTAAATACATGATAAAACATTCTGGTATCATTTAATTGTTTATCTGTAGAACCATTTACTACCATTTACATACTTGTTTAGTTTCAATACATGTTCTTAACATTTCCATTACACTGTAACGTATAGATTCTAAATTACATAGACTTCTCATGTTTAGGAAAGCCAGCGAATTTCACTGTTCTGTCACCAAATTGTGTTCTCCCCAAATCACACAAAATCCCAAACTAGGATTTAATTACCTGAAAAAGGATCAGCATTCTCAGCAGAGGAATGTACAAAGGAAGAGCATAAATTAATGGCTTTTCAGCTTTTATCCTATCCTCTTTTTCACCTTTCAAGTTTTCATTTGGTTTCCATTTGTTTTAACGCTTAACATTAATGACATACTTCTTTCCTTCACCATTTTTTAGTGCTGTTTGCTGCTGCTCCATTGCTGTTTGGCAATTAGTTTTGCTTTGTAGCAAGGTAACTGTTGAATTAGGGTAGTAATGCTAAAACTTAATAATTTCTATCCAAGCAACATAAGATAAATAACAAATAAAATAAATAAATAAATCTATGAACACCCATGGAAGCG
>VWZK01000093.1:0-11627 GCA_013396935.1 Baryphthengus martii | reverse complement strand
GAAATCAGTAGTAAACTTAAGCCCAGGAAGAAGGAAGGTGTGAGCTGAAGGTATTTTTAGGATTTTAGTTTATTTCTCATTACTCTTCCCTGGTTTGTTTGGTAATAAATTAGACTAATTACCCAAAGTCAAGTATTCTCTCCATGGTGGTAACTAGTGAGTGATCACTTCGTGTCCTTAACTTGATCAATGAACTTTTTCTTAAATTTCTTCTCTGTCCAGCTGAGGGGGGTCAGTGATAGAGCGGATTTGGTGGCCACCTCGTGTCCAGCTAATGTCAACCCACCACGGAGGTGTACTCCATTAGTACACATGTGAAATAACAAAGTTGTTATTGTTTTAATGAAATCAGAAGACCAAGTGAAAATACTAGTTATTTTTACATTTTCCATTAGAAAAAAGGTGGAATGTAAACCTCTCAAGGCATCCTGGACAACTTTAGCATCAAAATTTTACTAGAAAAGATATAAGAAACTTGTCAAATATTAAGATTTAGCCCTGTCATACGTAGCTGAAATAAATAAGTGGTCAGCACCAAGGAGCATAATATATTTGTATTTAGGATGCTTTAATTATTTACTCTAGGAAATCTGAACACACTAAACATAGCACATACAGCCATACAGAATTTTCAAAGATGGAATAAAAAAATAAACATTCTGTGTTGGGTAAATGATCCTTATAGATAGTAAAAAAATCACTTAGTGTCAATGATAAGATAGTAAACTTGATAGCTGATGATCTGGAGCTTCAGAGTTACATGATTACCTACTTTTCAGAAGACTGTTGCAGTTGGGGCTTTATTTTCCACTAAACTGTTTATCCATTTTATCCCTGAACTGTAAACAGATGACTTAAACTAGAGTTTTTTAGGTGTGTTGCACTTTGAACTTCACAGGAAGCCAAAGATCTTCAGTGCATCTGAAGCCAGAGCCAGGATTTTTATATTCCACTACTGAATATTTCCATCTCTGCTTCTCTCATTTTCAATCTGTGAAGACTGAAATGTAATATTATGGAGACACAGCGATCAATCAGTCAAGTTTCCTAACAAAGTAAATAAAGCATGGTATAAAACCTATCTTCCCTGCCCAGAAAGTCTGAAAAAAAATACTTACAGATAGACAAAATGATCTGTGACTTTCAGTAACTCAAAGAACTAAGCTGCTGGCTTTCAAATGATTCTATGTCATGAAAGTCTCTGTCTATAATATTCCTACTTCCTGAGAGATGGAAGAATGAATACACTGTTTTATCAGTCTCTACAGTGTGCATGCACCTTTAGACACCTATGTTGGAAAACTTTCTGGATAATGATATCAACGTTTCTTCAATTTAGAGCAGATACTTTACATTATTTGAGTACAAAGGAGCTTTCTGAATGAAATGCAGTGAAGCTATATGTTCCTAAAGAGGGAAAGAAAAAGCCACTCTGGAGTACTTTCAGTTTAGAAAAAGAATGTTCAGTGAGCATCTAAAAATGATCAGCCATTTTCAGTGCAGATGTTTTTCCCATTTTTATTTTTCCTATTTAGTACAATTATTTTTCAGAATGCTGGAGTATTTCCATGAAATTTAATAAAGTCTCTCTAAAAAAAATAAAATACCTCAAAAGCTGTATGAAGGCTAGTTGCATGTAGCCACACTCTCACCCCTGCAAGTTTTTCTGTTCTTTTCATTGAGGTGCAGGCATATGTGTAATGGTGTTGAGAAATCAAAAAGATGTCTGATAGAGGTTTTCTAACTAAAGATATTAATGGGAAAAGATGATTTCACTGCTGAAGATGTCAGGCATAGATATGGTTTATCATCAACATAGGTAAAAAAATGTGCCTTTTTGGTCTGTTTCTTCAGACCAGATTGTACTATTGTTTCATATTTGAGAAAGAATTTTTGTGTAGTGGGGTGAGAAATACATGCTAATTCACCACTAGAGATTTCAAGAACTACTTATATGTTGTGGAAGCTGCTCTACACTTGAGCTAGGAGGCAAACATGGAGAAAACTTAGAAGTTTGTCATCTTTGTCATAAATACAGTGATTCAGTGATTCTCCTGCAAGCGTTTTCTGAGAAAACTTAGGTCTTCTGCATTGGCTGTAGGTATACTGTAGTCCCTGTACAACACCATATACCTGTAAACCAATTCCCAATGCAGGCTTCTGAAACACTTCTGCTAGGATTCACAGCAAATGTCCAAGAAACTGTTAAAGCATTGAGTCAATAAAAAATCTTGATGTTAGTACATAACAAAATTTAAATCAAGGTAGTTACACTGTTTTACACATGCTGAAGATGTTGTAATACCCAACTGAAGAGATGAAAAGTGAGAAGTTATTTGATTGCTGAGCATGAGAAGCTCTGATGTTCTTCCAAAACAGACATATCGCATTGTGAAACAGGCCTGGTGATACTAACAACCTTTTATTAATGATGTATTAATGGACAACATTTTAGATATTCTGCCTTGTTAAAAATATTACTTATGGGCTATGTTCACTGATGTAAAAGAAAGTCATGATTCTGAGAAAAAGAGGTGACTGCATTAATATCTATTCTATATATTTTTTAATGTTGTACTGTGTTTTGCAATTTGATCACACAGAAAATATTTCCAATTCCACCACTAAGCCGTGTCCCTATGTGTCACTTCTATACGTCTTTTGAATATCTTAATGGATGGTGACTTCACCACTTCCCTGGGCAGCTTGTTCCACTGCTTTACATCCCTTTTGGAGAATATTTTTTTTCCTAATATCTGACCTAAACATCCCCTGGCACAACTTGACACAGTTTCTTCTCATCTTATTGCATACTACTTGGGAGAAGGGATTGACCTCCACCTCACTACAGCCTCCATTCAGGTAGTTGTACAGAATGATAAGGTCTCCCATAAGCCTTCTTTCCTCTAGGCTAAACAAACCCAGTTTCCTCAGCTACTCCTCACAAGACTTGTGTCGTAGATACTTCACCAGCTTTGTTGCTTTTCTTTGGACACACTCCACCACCTCAATGTCTTTCTTGTAGTGATGGGCTGAAAACTGAACACAGTATTTGAGATGTGACCTCTAGAGTGCTGAGTACAAGGGAACGATAACTTTTCTAGGCCTCCTGGCCACTCTGTTTCTGATAGAATACACAGTGGCTGGAAAAGTGATAAAACAGTTCATTCCGGAGGTCATGTTCAGGCACATGGAGGAGAAGAAAATTATCAGGAGTAGTCAGCATGGATTTGCCAAAGGGAAATCTTGCTTAACTAATCTGATAGCCTTCTATGACCTTGTTACTAGCTGGGTAGATGTAGAGAGAGTGATAGATGTTGTATACCCTAGACTTCAGCAAGGCTTTTGGCAGTGTCTCCCATACTATCCTCATAAGTAAGCTAAGAAAATGTGGGTTAGATGAGTGGACAGTGAGGTGGATTGAAAACTGCCTGATCCACAGAGATCAGAGAGTCATGATCAGTGGTGCAGAGTCTAGTTGGAGGCCTGTTGCCAGTAGTGTTGCCTAAAGATCCGTACTGAACTGGATGAAGGGACAGAGTGCAAAGTCAGCAAGTTTGCTGATGGTACATAACTGGGAGCATTGGCTGACACACCAGTAGGCTGTGCTGCCATTTAGTAAGACCCAAACAGGCTGGAGAGTTGGGTGGGGGGAAACTTAATGAAATTCAACTAATTCAAGCATAGAGTCCTGCACCTAGGAAGGAAAAAGCCAATGAACCAGTATAGGTTAGGGGTTAACTTGCTGGAGAAGGATCTGAGAGTCCTGGTGGACAACAAGTTATCCATGAGCCAGCAATGTGTTCTTGTAGCCAAGATGGCCAATGGTATCCTGGGATGCATTAAGAAGAGTGTGACCAGCAGGTTTAAGAGAGATGGGAACTACTAGACAGAGTTCAATGGAGGGGTACAAGGGTGCTTAAGGGACTGGAACATCTCTCTTATGAAGAAAGGCTGAGAGACTCGGGGCTGTTTAGCCTGGAGAAGAGAAGACTGAGAGGGGATCTTATTGATGTTTATAAATATCTGAAGGATGGGTGTCAAGAGGATAGGACCAGTCTCTTTTCAGTGGTGTCCTGTGATACAATGAGGGCCAATGGTCACAAACTGGAACACAAGTAGTTCTATGTGAACATGAGGAGAAACTTCTTTCCTGTGAGAGTGAAATACCCCTGGAACAGGCAGCTCAGAGAGGCTGTGGAATCTACTTCTCTGGAGATATTCAGAACCTACTTGGATATGTTCCTGCATGAGCTGCCCTAGGTGAACCTGCTTTAGTAGGTGGGTTGGACTCTATGATCTCCAGAGGTCACTTTCAACCCCTACCAGTCTATGATTCTGTGATTTTGTGATCCTGCTGGCCTTCCTGGCCACCTGGCCACACTGCTGACTCATATTTAGTTGACTGTTGACCAACACGTCCAGGTCCTTCTCTGCCAGGCTACTTTCCATTGGTCTCAGCTCATCAATCCATCCTGTCTAGATGCCTCTGTTGATCTTTCCTACTCTCAAGCAGATCAACACTCCTGCCCAAGTTGGTGCCATCTGCAAACTCACAGAGGATACACTCGATCCCATCATCTGGATCATCGATAAAGGTATTAAAGAGAACAGGCCCAGTACTGAACCCTGGGGAGTACCACTTGTGACCAGCTGCCAACTGGATTTAACTCCATTCACCATATGTCTTTGAACCTGGCTATTCAGTCATTTTTTTTTAAAACCAGTGAAGAGATCACCCCACCAAGCCATGAACAGCCAGTTTTTCCAGGAGAATATTGAGGGAAACAGTGTCAAAAGCTTTACTAAAGTCCAAGTAGACAACATGCACAGCTCTGACCAGGGAGGGAGGATCCAGGGTGCCACAGGTCTGTCAGTCTGACCTTGATGCTGGGGAAGGTTATGTACCATCACATCACATATAGGGTACCCAGGCACAGTCAGCATGAGGTTTATGAAAAGCAGGTCCTGCTTTACTAACCTGATCTCCTTCTATGATAAGATGACCCAATTACTAAATGAGGGAAAGACTGTAGATGTTGTCTACCTGGACTTCATCTGGGCCTGTTATCTTTAATATCTTTATCATTGATCTGTATGTTGATCTGCTTGAAGGTAGGGAGGCTATTCAAAGGGATCTAAGCAGGCTGGATTAATGGGCAAAGGCCAATAGCATGAGGTTCAACAAGGCCAAGTCCCTGGTCAGCTGACTCCTCCCCATTTACCCATGAGTGCTGGTGACTGATTGAAAGAGACTTGGTGAGCACTGCCACCAACTCCCTCAGTACCCTTGGGTGGATTCCATCTGACCCCATAGACCTGTGCATGTCTAAGTGGTGCAACAGATTACTAACCTTTTCCTCTTCAATTAGTGGGCCTTCATTCTGCTCCCTGTCCTTGTCTTCAAGCTCAGTGGGCTGGGTACCTGGAGGACAACCGGTCTTACCATTAGAGAATGTACTTCCTGTCATATTCTTTATGGTGAACAACATCATTACATGTTTTTTTCAAAAATGAATTCTAAAAATTCATACTAGATTAGATCAATATTAACAGTTCTTTTCTGTCACTTCAAAAAATTTTGCCTTTTGAAGCAGAAGTAAGTTACCTTGAGAACTTAAGCTTACCATTATGAAAATGTAACAATACAAAAGTTATTGATAACAATATTTTCTTGTTGTTAAAAGCTGATCTTGGGCTAAGTTACCATATTTGGCTTTGTCTTTGTGAGATAAGTTAATGTGGAAGAAATTTTATGTTTGAATTTTGTAACTGAAACTACAGTTCTTCCAAAAGAAGACTATTGGAAAACAATCGTTTCCAGTCAGCTGATTATAGTGTGGAAATTTGTCCAGTCTTCACTGGTTTGATCCTTGTTTTGATGGAAGGGTGGTATGGAAAGTAGTATCTTTTAATGGTGAGAAGGAACAAGGGACAGATATCTATGTTAGAAGATGAGTTTTGACATAAGAAAAACTGCTCTATTTTCTGTCTAGCGTTCAACCACATTAGATTGCCACTCATTTAGTCTATTTGAGTTAGCGTATTATTTTCAACAGTGTTGAACATTATCTTTTATGAACTCTCTTCATTGTTCTGAAATACTTAGCTTATCAAAATGAAATAATGAATAAAAAACATACTATGTTATGTAGACATGAAGAATTCTGTACTGATCTTTTGCCACCAAAAGGCTTTGTCTTCTGTAAAAATGTGAGTGTTTTGTTCCTTTTCCTTGGGTCAGTCCTATTTTTTTTGTCAGTGATGATTAAAATGGGAAAAATCTCAAATCCCTTTGGAGAAACCCATGAGCAGTTCACATGGGTGTTTTTTTCTCCAAGACCAATGATCATTGCATAAAACTGTTGGTATGTAGCTGTGAGATAAGCATATTAACAGCATGACAGTTGTTTAAGACATCTTAAAAATTGCTAGAAGATCTGTCATAGCTTACATTTGTTCAGCAATTTGCTTTCAGTTCACTCATGGTAACAACAACTTTTCTATCTTACTGTTAGTAATATTTCTTCAGTATTGTTTTTAAAAATATCTTGAATTGAAAGCTTGTTCAAAACAGTGTCAAAGTAAAGTAATAAACTTGCTTATCATCTATGCAGAAGCCAGATTAAAATTCTGGCATATAAATTAATTTTTAAAAGGTTTATGTTTTACTTTTCATCTTTTTTTGAGAAATATTAGATTTTAACTGAAATTAGTAATTCTGATATAGAGAATGGAAAAAAAAAGCAAAATTATTTTGAAAATGTTTTACATTCAAGTCATTTGAGTCGTCAGATTTATTAACACATTATGAAAGGCAGAACAGAGCTGTTGTGAACAACAGGAGCAAAATAGGATCCAATTTTATAGTTTTGTAATTTTTGCTGAAAATGAAGTGCTCAGTTATGTCTAATTTCTCAAAAGTTAAGATCTATAGCTAGTAGAAAATCAAGTCTTCATACTGTATAATTGATGACATTTAGCTGTAAGACTTTGCACAAAATGCACAAAACTTGATTTTTCATTGATGCTAAACTACTGGGGGTTTTTGTGGGTTTTTTTATTTGTTTGGTTGATTTTTTTAAAGTGAAATAAGAAACCACTTCACTAATTTCTGGTTTTGATGAGGAACTTAACCTAAATTGCAAAATAAATAGAGTAATTCTCCAGACTCTGGAATACAAGAATATCTCAGTAAAATCATACTACAGATGTCATGAAGGAAACAGCTAAGTGTTATGGGAGCATAAGACCCCTTGAATTCTGTTGGAATTATGTTCCTATGAAAATTAATTTATTTGTTTTTTAAATCCTCAATCACAGTAAGATTTCCAGAGGCTAGAATAAATTTGAACTATGATTCTCTTTCTGGAGCTCCAAAAACTTTAAACCTAGTGGTCTAAAATCACTAATCCACATTGTTTTGTTTCTTAGGGGTATTTCACCATCATCATCAGTTTTCTGTTTATGTGCGTCGTTCAGTAATTACTTTCCATATGTGAGTTTGAACTTCTTGTTCCCTTAACTTCAACAGAATTTTATATGTTTGTTTTGAAATCATAAATAACTTCTAGTATTTCCATGAATAACTGTTGTCGTGAGCATATTTACAGAATTTTATTGCATCCTCGAGTGTTGTCTTTTCCCATCTATGTAAATGTATTCATCTGTTCCTCATACATCTTCTTTTAGTTCTTGAATCTTCATAGTATGTCATGCAGATTGTATTTTTCCACTCCTTTTTAAATACCTTTTGAATGAAAAGAATGCTAATTCTCCTCTGCTTCTGTTAATCTGAATTTCTTGCATCATAGAATTGCACCTAGAGTTAGTTTAATACTTGGTATGATGTGAAAAAATTAACAAGTGTATGAACATACTTACACACATCCATATACGAAGTTAATTCCTTCTTTGAACAAATCTCCAGCATCATCTGTAGGCCACGAATGATCTCATGATTTAAGCCATCAGACCACATTTTGCTCCTGAGACATGGAGAAGCAACATATCTATTCTCTCATTCAACAAACCATAGCATGTAGTAAAATAGGCATAACTGCCAATACCATTCTGTGCCAGTTTTTTAGAGTTGTCCAGACGTGGCAAGCGGTGAACAAGTGGTTCAAAGGAGAATATCGTGAAGGCAGTGAAATGCATAGGTCAGAGGTATAATTTGTCAGAAAATAAAAATTTACTTTCAGAAGCAAGAAAAATGTCTTTGACAGTTCCATTTTTTGCTTTACCAGTTTCCTATCCAAAATCCAATGCTATTCTTGCATTATAAGACACAATGGAAAATACTTGGCCAGATCTGTTCGTTGGCCTAACCTGATTGCTCCAGGGAAAGGTTAACATTTGAATGCCTGTGACAAAACACTGGTACAAACCCCTGTTCATTGGCTGATATAAAATTTTAATGGTTTATGATTCCCCAGAATTGTAATAGTTAAATACTTCAATAGTTAAATCTGTGCCTTGGTTCTAATCATTCCAATTCTCTTAATCCATTAATCTGTTAAGAAATCTGTCTCCTGTCCATGTCCATATCTCTTCCTTCTCTACTGGACTGAGTCACATTGTACTCAAAAAAGTAAAGAGAAATACTTACTAATTTCAGCACTGCTAAATCATCTACCATTTTCCTGACCTCATTGGCTCATTAAACTGCAGACAGCTTGTACACTGGTCATGGATTTTATGATGCGTACTTTGGCAGATGCAACCTTTACATGAGGATATGCTAATCAATGCTAAAAAAGGACTCCATGTAATACAGTGCTGTATTTCATGTTCATGCCCAGGATTCAAAGAACTCTTTGAAATTCTTAGTCTTTGGAGGTCATTTGTTTCTCATATCTTTTGGGGATAGATGGTAGTAGCACACATCTTTCAGAGTACATGTTTTCTTTAAAATATTTTTATCAAGATCGGTATTTTTTTTTCCCAACAAATGCTAAGAAAAGGTTTATTTTTAATGGATTTCCTTTTAATTGGAATAAAAGTTGGCATTTTCCTCCATTATAAGAAAATGATGGACAAAATGAGCACGAGATCCATATCCTCATTTTCAAATTCTTCATCACATATTGATAAACATAACCTATTTATCTATTTTGTTATCAAAATTGATTTGTTTCATTATATATATCTCTATTCTGTATAGCAGAACAAATCACAGCTCTATCCAACAAAGCAATGATAATAATTTCTATTTACTTTTCTTATGTTTTCACAACCCCTTAGTCATCAGGAGATCTGAATTAATTCAAATTAATTCAAGAAACTGACTAAGGAAATTTGTCTGACTTATGGGAGAAAAAAATAAGGAGGAAGATACAGATTAGGTCAACCCTTCTTTGAGGGTTGATCTTGATACAATATTTACGTAATAGTTTGCAACTGACCTTAGGGAAAAAAACTAGAAATGTGTTAATTAAAGTTGATGTTCTTTAATTTGTGTTGTCCACATAGAAAACACATAGTAGTCTGTAAACAAAACTGGGTAATTTGAGTATTGGGGCAGTAAGAATGAAGCACCATCAGTAGTCATTTGAAAGTCACTCAAAGCTTGCATTTCTTGTCTAGTAGATGCCTGTGAGCTACTAACATGGTTCTGAACAAGGCAATAGCGCTTATATGTGCATGAGGCAAAATTTCTGAATGGGCAGAGAAGTGCTTGGATAGGAGTCACAAGTAAAACTTCACTTGGCATGTTTAGTGCTATCCTAGTTATTCACACTACAGAAAAGTCCAAACTAGAATTGACAGAGAAAGTCTATGAATATCATCAAATAAATAGAGCGCCTATAATTTGAGAGAAAGTAAAAATGTTTTGGTTTGTTTAAGCTAGCAAGAAAAGTTGAGAAGAATTTTTGCTCACTATCCATAAGTGTGCCAAAGTGAACAAATTAAAAGGAGATAACTGCTATTTAAGATAAAATGACTGGGAGAGGGAATGAAAACCCTTGAAATTTGGCTCAGAACAAGTTAATAAAAACTCATATGCATATTTTTTTTTATAAAATTCAGAAAAAAGGATCAGCTGAATGAGTTTTGATCAGCATCCAGCAATAGGTTTTAAGCATAGGTTTTCAGCTAAAATCTCCATGTATCCTTCATTTCTATTAGTCTTATCTTCACTTTACAACAATCCTAAAGGACACTAGCAATGGTGTGTTGTGGGGCTTTGTTTTGGTTTGGTTTTTTGTTTGGTTTTGTTTGTGTGGTTTTTTATTTATTATTTTTTCCTGTTAGGTAGAGGTCTATTGTAAAGGTCATCCAATTTGGTACTATATTTCTCATTCTGTCAGATGACTTTGGAACTTTAGTGCTGATAAAGCTTCTATTGCTTATTTTTATAGCACCAGAAAAAAATATTTTAGTCTATGATAGAAATTGGTTAAGCTTATTTGGATATGGGACTATTTACATCCCACAGTTCCATAACTTATTCAAATTCATTACTAATTATGGGGAGAACTTCATATTTACATACACAAGGGTACAATTAGGTACACAGTTAGAACATCATACTAATAAAACCTTCAGCTGTACCAATTTGTAGGTAGTGTGTACAATTAAGTATTCTATTTTGACGTCTGTTAATCTATTCTTTCTCAAGTAGGAAATCAGTTATTAAATATTTTTCTGTCTAGTTGTTTGTATTTTATTTGGGGCTGGGGGGAGTTGGGTCTTTTGTTTTGTTTTTTGTTGTTTTTTTTTTTTTTAATTATTGTATTTCCAGGAATTCATTCTTCTTCTAATCTTTCTAGTTCAACTATTTTTTACTGATCTTAGTCAGATCTGTGGTTGCACTTTTTACAAAGTTTCTGTGGGTTCCTTTGTTGGATGTGTTTTAATTTCTGGAGATAATTTTGTATGCACTGATCACCCATGCACCTTCCTCTGAGAATATGTTAATTTATATAGCAAGGTAAACTGAGAAGAAGGCCTTTCTCTTTCAAAGAAAGTTTTAAATACATTAAGGATTATTTGATGAGAAGTATTATGGTGGAAATTATATGACATGGTTGGTTGTGACTTGCCTTTCTGACTCAGGAGGTCCTGATGCTATTAATATTGTTCACATGAAATCAATACTCAAGTCAGCAAAGCATGCATGATTACCTAAGTGTTTGCAAACTGAGACTATAAACTGTGTCAACACTAACACAGTTAAACAGCTGAATTGGTAAGTGCTTTGGCAACACCAGCCTATTACCTATGTAATTTTTGTTTGATCATGTGCTAATCCAAAAAGGTTCTATTGCATCAGAGGTTTTTCCTTCTATATTTCACCTTGAAATCATTTTGAACAAGAGAGAAAGTTTGGAGAAAGGCTTTTGCAGACAGTATATCCTACCAAATTGTAATTATTTCTCCTGTCCATCCCTTACTGGGACTAGAAAAAAAAAAAAACGTTGAAAGGCATCATTTTGTTTTGATATCTACAAAACAAATCATATTGCTTTTGGAGAGGAAGCATTGAAAGTGTTATTCTGTGTAGTTTGTATCATAAAAGTTTAAGCTATTTATTGTACAGAGTGATTTAGAGAAAAAAATCTCATCTGTCTGTACAGGCTAAATACAAGTAAGTTTGGAACGTATGAATACAACTTGACAAG
>VWZK01000092.1:36505-112687 GCA_013396935.1 Baryphthengus martii | reverse complement strand
TTTTGTTGTTTGTTGGGTTTTTTTCATGTCAAACTCTTGTCCAGATCACAGATCCAGTATTTTATAAGAATCATTGCCTTTTGGATAATTACAGCCTTACAGGATGATTCAGATAGATCCTGTCACACTTGCATGCCTTGAGATGTCTGGACAGAAACATGACATAGGCTTCTGTCAGCTTATGCTGGGTTTGGTTGCCAGAAAGCACCGTGTCTTCCTTAAGCCTAAATATCCATC
This sequence comes from Baryphthengus martii, assembly GCA_013396935.1. NCBI lineage: Eukaryota > Metazoa > Chordata > Aves > Coraciiformes > Momotidae > Baryphthengus > Baryphthengus martii. Next base: position 112,450 of record VWZK01000092.1, on the reverse strand, counting down.
ATGGAAGAAACAGACTGTCTNGCCTAAATATCCATCATGGAAGAAACAGACTGTCTACAGGACCAAAAAAAAATATACTGCAAGTCCAATGGACTGCAAGATCATTTGCCAAAGTCATGCCTGCCAGCTTTCATAACTAAACCTGATATAAAAGCATAAAAGTTCCAGATGCTTCTTGGCAGACGAGCCCATTTAGCTGAGCCACACTTCTTCTGGAAAAGTAACTTCAAAAAGGGGATAAGAATGGGCAAGTCCTCTCAATTTTTGTGAAGTCAACTTGATTCTTCTTAATACAAACTCCCTCATAATCGTACCATTTAACAGGATGAGCAAAATATTCAGCGACATCAAAAGCCTGAATTTTGATTGTGGAGATGACAGCTGATGTGACAGGTTATAAAGAGCTTCTTTAGGCCATGACAGATGAGGTTTGTTTAAAATGACAAAGTCAAGTCCCTGCAAATACAGGGAAATACAAGAGCAATTCTAAGTCTTAAAGTCCTATTACAGCGAACAACAGCCTTATACTTTCTGCTGATTTTCTCTCACTACAAATACCTTCCTCTTCCCTCTGAGGAGCAGAATAAAGTTTAAAAACAAATGCATGAAAACACTTGCCAGGAGAAAAGCAACATTCAGCTTAGATCTTCTTTCTTACTCAGTCACAAAGAAGAGGAAACTTTCATTAATGAAATTACCTTGAAGAACACTGGACTTGAGCTCCAGCATTGCTCCCCTGCCTATCAGTTTTTCACTTCCCATCCTTCAAATTGGTGCCAAAATGTTTCTTGAATAAACAACATAAACCAAGCACGGCAGTGCTGTGGACAACACTGTGTCCCAAGATGTTTTATCGGCTAAGTAGGATAGCTGGCGTTAGCTGACTCTGAAGATCTGCTACGTGCCACACTGGTAATGGACCTACTTGTTAGAGCCTGAATTTGAAAGTTCACCAACTGCCTGAACCACCAAGGGCTGCCTTCCTATGTTTTCATAGAATCATAGAACGTTAGGGGTTGGAAGGGACCTCAAAAGATCATCAAAGCAAACCCCCCTGCCAGAGCAGGATCACCCAGGGCAGGACACACAGGAACCCAAGTGGCATTTGAAAGTCTCCAGAGAAGGAGACTCCACAACCTCTCTGGGCAGCCTGTTCCAGGCTGTCACCCTCACAGGAAAGAAGTTTCTCCTCATGTTGAGGTGGAACCTCCTGTGCTCTTGCTCATACTTGTTACTTCTTGTCCTCTGGGCACCCCAGAGAAGAGCCTGGCCCCTTCCACTTGACCCCCACCCCTCAGATATTTATAGACGTGAATCAGATCCCCTCTCAGCCTTCTCTTCTCCTGACTTAACAGCCCCAGCTCCCAGTCTTTCCTCACAAGAGAAATGTTCAAGTCCCTTAATTATCCTCATAGCCTCTGTTGAGCTCTTTCTAACAGATCCCTGTGTCTCTTGAGTTGAGGAGCCCAAAACTGGATACAGTTTCTGTAAACACTGCTTCATTTGCAGGCTTTCCCAAAATGTAAGGTGAATTGTGAATCATGTGCCAACCTTTTCCTCTAGGACAGCACATCTCAAAACTGTTGAGATCAGAGACTTGAGAGAAAAAATATTTCATCTAATGTATGCTAGTACTGGGCAGATACCAGGAAATTTGGTTTGCAAGTGATAACAAAAAGAAGTGAAGATGATTAATTTTGAGAGGAAACTGAGGGACCATACTGTTCTGTAAGGGCTGTTTCCACGCACACACCACCTTATGAATCAGAAAAGGCAGATGAAAGATATGAATTTGTCACACTCAGTTCAAGATGGGGCTGTCTGTAGTGCTCCTTGGTCTCTGTTTCAGCCCAGCTTCCCAAGACATCTCCCAGCCCGCACACGAGCATTCCTTCTCCTCGCAAGAAACCCTCCTTTGCATGCACAAGAAGTTGAGTTGGCCAGGAAGACCACGAGGAACCTGCAAAGGCTCAGGCAGGTGGAAAAGAATGAAAAAAGAGGCTGTTCCCTTGACATCACCTTATTAACACAACACAGAGCTCATATGGAAAACCTGCTGTTATGTGGGAAGGCACTTTCTTATCACCTTTTAATTATTGTCTCTTTGGGGGTTTGAAGTGGCATGGGAGAGAGAAAGGCAATTTTAAAATCTCTTCTAATTCTGTAGCATATAATGGGTGCTGTTAGCACATGCTGTGACAGTCTAAGAAAAGCATTTCACCAGCTTCATTTTTTGGCTACGCTCTGACTAATCTTAAGAGCCAGAGCTCATTTCAACTAGAAATGAGGAGTTGGCCATCTCTGAACCTTTCCACATGGTCTCAGGATCACTGTAGCCTGGCAAATGTAACGTGGCAGCTTCAACATCATTGTCAGTCTTTTCAAGTCTCCTATATGTGCTATCTCACTGCTGTCTGCAATGCTCTTCATAAAGTCCTACCATGAAAAGGATAAGGATTTCAAAGTGGGCCAACAGCCATCCTTACAAAGGTACAGTGCATTCAGTACCCGGAATGAAAACTATCTTCTGGTAAGAGCCTGCCTGGGGGAAAGACTGCAGCTACTCTGTAGAGATAATCACAGAACCAGAGAATGTTTTGGGTGGGAAGGAACCTTTAAAGGTCAGCTAGTTCAAGCCCCATGCAGGGAGCAGGGACATCTGCAACTAGAGCAGGTTGCTCAGAGACCCAGCCAACCTGGCCTTGAACACTTCCACAACTTCTCTGGGCAACCTGTTCCAGTGTCTCATTGCCCTCACAGTAAAGAATTTCTTCTTGATACCTGATCTAAACCGACCTTTGAGTTTAAAACCATCACCTCTCACCCTATTGTTACACTGAGTCCCTCATAGATAGAGTCCCTCTCCATCGCTCTTATAGGCCCCCTTTAAGTAGTGGAAGGCCATTATAAGGTCTCCCCAGAGTCTTCTCTTCTCCAAGATTATCTCTGTGGTCCTCCTCTGGATCTTCTCCACAATACCTTTGTCCTTCTTATGTTGGGGACTCTAGAGCTGGTCACAGTAGTCCAGGTGTGATACTAGTGGATGAATGAATATGAGCCAGTGATGTGCTCTCACAGCCCAGAAAGCCAGTCACACCCTGAGCTGCAGCAAAAGCAGCGTGGCCAGCAGGTGATTCTACCCTCCTACTCTGCTCTGGAGAGACCCCACTTAAGTACTGTGTCCAGCTCTGGAGTCCTTAGCATAGCAAAGACATGGACCTGTTGGAGCAGGTCTAGAAGAGGGCCATGAAGATGATCAGGGGGCTGGGACACCTCTGCTATGAAGACAGGCTGAGAGAATTGGGCTTGTTCATCTCAGAGAAGAGAAGGCACTGGGAAGACCTTATAGTGGCCTTCAAGCATCTTGAGGAGGCTACATGAAAGCTAGAGAGGGATCTTTTATAAGGGTGTGGTGACAGGACAAGGGACAATAGCTTTAAACTAGAGCAGGGGAGATTTAAATTGGACATTGGGAAGAAGTTCTTTACTATGAGGGTGGTGAGACATTGGAACAGGTTGCCCAGAAAAGTTGTGGATACCTCAGCCCTGGAAGTGTTTAAGATCAGGCTGGATGAGGCTCTGATCAACCTGCTCTAGTGGGAGGTGTCCCTGCCATGGCAGCAAGGTTGGAACTAGATGATCTTTAAGGTCCCTTCCAACTTATGCCATTCTGTGATCTCCAAGTCCTTCTTCTCAGAGCTGCTCTTAATCCACTCATTGCCCAGCCTTTATTTGTGCTTGGGATTGCCCTGACCCAGGTTCAGGACCTTGCACTTGGCCTTATATTTTTCTCCCATCACCAGTCAGCTAACACTCTTAACTAACCCAGAAAACTAACGCTCGCTTTCCACTTCTGTGATCGCCAAGAACCTTGTTCTAACCAAGAAAGAAACATGAAGATGCTACAGAAAATCTTCTTTCCCTGTATTTTACTTTTTCTCATTTCTTTCTGAAGCTATGAAGGTTTTCTCTTTAGTTCTAGAACTGCAGTTTTCAGAACCCACATTTGTTGGGTTTCATCAGCCACAGATTATGTATCACCTTCCTGGGGAAAACACCAGCACCAGGGATTCTGAATAAGCACCATAAACCAGATCTAGGATGAAAATGATCAATTAAAATGGGGCATGCGTAGGCTGTGGGGTTTTTTTGCCTTTCTGTTGTTGTTTGCTTCTTTTTTATTTTGTTCTTGGTGTTTTTTTTAATCCAAATCAGTATGCAGATCCTCATATGGTTCCCAAAGGACAATATACATCTCAATGAGGCACGAGGGAAACAAAAGCTAGAAGGAAAGGGGAGACAGGAAAGCAAAGCACTCTTTTTACCCCAGAACCATCCCTAAAGAAATGATTTATCCACCAAGGGCATCAGCCAGTCAAGTTGGAGGGAACTGTTCTAGGTGTTTCAAAGGGGATAAAAGAGTTAGTGATGCTTCAGCACACACCAGATTTACAGTTTAATAGATAGCTGCACAAAGGACCATAAGGCAGGATGCTGTCAAAAGCTCCTATCATTCAGTAGCTGAATTTGCTTGATCTTTAAATAGCTGCAGATTTTCTGCCATGCTGACATGGAAGATCAGCACTAAGACTGCTTGTTTACAGTGAGAATGTAAGAAGAGGATTTTTAGAAAACAGAAGGAAAAAAAAGATGTCTTTAAAAAGATTTATCATTTCCTTGCAACACAGAGCAATAAGACCAGGTAAAATATGCTTGAAAGTGCTCATTCACCTCAAAGTGTTTAGTTCACTTCCATTTAGATGAGACTCTCCCATTTAGATACTTACTTCTCTCTTTCCTAATAGATTTTTCTCTTATGAAAAGAAAAACATTACTGAGAACTCATCCATTCCATTTCTTACAGAGGCAGATTTACCTACAGTGCCATTTCCATTTCTGCCACAGAATTAACCCCCTGAGTGTGCACTGTTTAACCACTGGGTATTTCAGTGAGGAGTGCTTTAATTCACATTCTGCTTGCTGCCAAACCATAACATCTTAAATCCTAAGTTTGCCACGAGCAGCTGTGTTGTAGAAGGAAAATAAAATTTAACAAATGAAAAAGTGTGCATGGGCAGACAAACTACATTGGACTTCAAAGAACCCAAAATGCATGTAGAATGTCTTTAAATTTATAATACTTTGCAATGCAGCTTTGACTTAATGTGACAAATGACAATAAGCTACTGGTTTATATATCAAATGTGGAAACCATGATATTAGGCTTGTTTTCTCTGATAGATGAATTAGGTAATTAATGTTTTCGGGTTTTTTTTAAGTTAGGTTGAAACTTTGACTGCCTTTATAGAACAGTGAACTAAGCTTTATAGCAATACACCCTTCATGTGCATGTTATGATCAGGGTATAGAAAAGCCACGTAATATTGTTGAAAAATATATTAGCTTGACAGCTTGGACTTACTTTTAATTTAATGGGAACATGAAAAAGTCTGCAGTGCAACATAAAACCTCTGTGCAAATTAGAATCCAAATCCTGAAGCCTCTTCTCAGTAAGAAAAATAAGCAGCATCTTCCAGTTTCCACTGGAAATGTTCATTTTGGTCCAGTGCCTGAAGAGACTAAGCAAGCCCTGTACTATTAAGCTCTAATACTGTTTGTTTCCACTTTTACTCTATGACTTTTATTTTAAAATTCTGAAATAGGGGGATCCAATTTGTCTCCAACTGCTCTATAATCTCCCTCCACCAAGCAACACCTGGCAAAGACCTTCTGGGAGTTCTGCAGTTTTTCCTTCAGTAATGCATTTTCCACCCCTGAAAGCATGAAACTCCACATGTAGGTCAGACCTTACCTCTAGACAAGATAGTAGGAGAAGAATGAAGAAAAGGAAAAAAGTTTTTTAAGAAGTAACAAACTGTGGTACAAAGATCCATAGTGCCAAGGTCTAATGAGGTGTTCCAGCCTCTCAGCCAGTCTGGCAAGGCTTATTAATCGTCACTAACTAATGCCTAAAGAAATCTATGAGTTGGTTCTTTTGCTTGCATTGAAATGGTGGCTCTCAAAGCCCATTCAAGCGTCTTGCCCACCTTCAAGCCAAGGTAGAACAGGCCTTCCTCACATACTTGCTTTTAAGCATAGAAGCAGTACAGCTGTGGAAACTTCCTGGGTTATTGCTGAAGATGGGCATACCCAGCGTGATTTGGTCTACACATCTTTGTCTGTTGATCAGAAACAGAACTGAGAAGACAGGTTTAGATGAGTCATCATTTAGAGATGGCGAAAATTCAGTGAGATAAATCCCACCTTATGTATATGGTCCAAACAAGAATTTATTTCTGATCTTGAGGTTCAGAAAATATAGTGTTAGAGTTTTCTAGCTTTGGGCCTAAAAGATTTCTAGAGCAATAAAATCTAAATGGAACTGTACGTTCCTTCAGGCAGGGTGTGATGTGACAGTTACCTTGGGTGCATATAGATCATGCAGCAAACCACAGCTACAGCAGAGAGGGTATAAACTCGCTGAATCTGGACTTTGATCCCTCTGATTTTTGCAGGATAGGCAGGGATTAATAGACTCAAAATGATCTTTTGTAGGTATCTGAAGTGGCATCTGGAGGTTTTGTACAGCATTGACTTCAGTTACAGTAGCAGAAGCCTCAGTGAGGGACCCAGGGCTGTACTCACATGAAATTGAAAACAGCACCTTCTCTACACTCCCATTAGCTAAAGTTATGAAGAAACAGTATAAGAAGAAAAAACTTGGAGGCAGGGTGCAGGATCCATGCGAGAGTGAGAAGACTGTAAGTAGCGTAACGAAAAAGCCAGTGACAGACGACAGCTAATAACAAACAGTTGTTCCAGGACAGAGCTGCCATCAGCCTCCATCAAACCTGCGTTCCCAAAGACGCCCTGGTCACAGCGAGCACACCAAGGGAAGGGTGGCTTTTACCTAAGTGCTCCTGACACTCCTATAAAAACCAGGCTCAACCCATCCAGGACAAAAAGGTAGATTAGAAAGTTCACAGCTGAATCATCATCTCACCTGTTGCAACTTCCAGAGAGCCATTTGCTGCACAATGCTTCCCACTTGAAAATGTTAGTGAGGAAAAGAAAACTTTACCATCATTTATGCAGTTACAGCTTCCTGGAGTAGTTCCCATTAAAGATCTTTTTTTTTAAAGGAAATCATTACCAAGAATTTTTTTCTTCTCAGCTATCTGATCTTAATTATATCATGTAAAACAAGATTGTTCAAAGCACTATATTTTAACTTTTCTCCTCTTACAATAGAATCTACACCTTTAAATAGATAGAAGATTTTTTTTTGTAATTACACATGAAGCATTTAGTATAAAATGTCCTATCTTTTCCCGTGCACCAGAATTTCTTTGGATCAATCCATACAAGAAGGTTAACAGACTTGCTAACGAGAGTACAACGTTAACTAAAATTTGTTCTCATTTTTGAAACATGAAGAAGACTCAATATACATCATGCAACAGATTCTGCTGGTCATCTATGAAATTCAGTTTATCACTATAATTGGGTGTTATATCCAGAACATTATAGGAAGAAACATTTTGCTTCAGAGATTGACTCAGGATTTAGTTCAGTCTAAGAGAAGAATACAGCTCATTGTTTCTATCGAAACAGCTCTACAACGCAGTGCACACACACACTCCAACTACTCCAAGGGCCTCTGCTACCTTAGTATTAAAAATCATTTATGCAAACTTTTCACAGGATGCTTCAGACTGCAGAGAATGCTACCAAATTACATCTGACCCCAGTTACTTTACAAATCTGCCCTTAAATCCTTCTATAGACTCTTTTTACCACTTATTTTCACTTGTACATTTTTCCTTCCTGAAATACTGTTGCTCGTGATCAAAGTAACTGATTTCAGAACTTAAGACGCTGAGTTACACACGATACATAGAGAGTAGGGTTTTGTGGGCTGTGTAGTAGCACTAACAGATCCTTAACTGTTGCAGCTTTCAAAACACCTCCTCATTCTGTAACCAGATGAGACATCTGGATCAACAGGAACAAGCAGTTCATGCAGTTAGATGTCAATGCCAGCTCCTTCAGTGACATTCAGAGTGACTTTAGAAGAGTCCTGCTTGGTTAAAGGGAAAAAAATCCTGAACAACAAGAGCTTCACTACCTGACCTTCCCAATATCCTGAGAAACAGAAGCCGAAAGAGACAGTTTCCCTGGTGGTAACTGTGGGGGAAAAGGATTCACAAATGCTGCTGAAACAGCAGAAAATGAAGTTCCTCAAGATGTGTAGAACGGAGAGCAGGTAGTGAAGGACTGACACCTCCAGTGTCAGTTCCTTGACAATCAATTAGCTGATGGCACCAGACTAACGGTGAACTTAGAGCCTCATCTTTTCAGCTAAATTAGAGACAGTACAAAGGTAGATTCAGCTTTCAGAGCTCTGGGGAATTTCACGGACCATGTTTAATAGGACATGATATCAGAAACTCCAGGAAAATATGAACATATTTGTAGAAAATGGAGGTCATTACTACAGATCAGTGAGTTTGTTTCAACAAAAGATGATCTGCTTTGAAATCCTTTGAAGTAAGACAACCAACCCAGAATTGCAGGTAAAAATAACAAGTCAATTTATTCTGGTGTCTCTATTTTGGGAAAGAGTATGTGCTACAGCAGGGAGAATGTCTTCATATGACTTCAACTAAGCTGTTAAGAGATAAAAATATCATTGAGTCAGCACACTACATCCCAATTGTTTCCTGAGACTGAAAGCCAGTCAGTGTATTTAGCTTTAGACCCCATACTGAATTCAAAACATTTACACCTGGTGTAAAATATAGCCAGAGATCACTACGGAAACAGCTATATGAGAACCATGACTAAAGGGAACGCTTACAGAGAAGTGATGGGAACATGACCAAGCCAATCTGGGCAGTGAGACTTCAGTAGCATAAGCCAAGCACTGACATCTTTACCTTTCAGCTCTGGCTGGGCCACAGCATCAGAAACTGATGGTTGTGCTGTTACACTTTTGGTGGCATTAGTACTAAGTCAAGCTCAACTAGTTGCATCTGTAACAGTCAACAATTTGAACCACACCTCTGACTGCAAAGTAGACCTACCCTTTGCATGGTTCTTTGGAGAAATAACTGGTCCCCTTCCACATTTGAGGCAGGATGTGCCACTACAACTGAAGTCAGCTTGGGCAGACCGCATAGAAACATCAATCTGCAAATTCCATTCAAATCCCTCAGTTTATCTTTCTGGAAGCCTTTCCTTAGGACAATACTCTGTGCTCCATACCATTCAGTCCCCATAACCACATTTCCAAGCTTTTAGAATTTTGAAGAAAAAAAATTTAAATGTCAGAATTAATTTTGCTGTGTTTATTTCATACCCTCTGGTGGGTTGACCTTGGCTGGCTAGTAGGTGCACACCAGACTTCTGTTCTCTGCCTCTCCTCATCTAGTCAAGGGCATAAATAAGATTAAAAACCTGCAGGTTGAGATAAAGACAGTTTAATTTAAAAGAGAGCTGAAATTGGCTCTAATATGGGGGCAGCCCCAGTCTCTTCTCACAGAAGCCACTCCCATAGCACCTCTGCTATCAAAACCTTGCCATAAAAACCCAGTACACCTCCTCACTTTTCTCTCTCACCCTTTCTGGCCTTCTAGGGCCTCCTAGTAGTTGCCTGGGGCAGCACATATTTTCCAGAGTTTAAGAGCCTACCAAAAAAGGTTTGCTCCCCGGGTGCCACAACACCACCAGCAAAATGAAGGTAATTTTTACTATCAATAACCTGGTCCATAGAGGAAGAAGCAAACAAGAAAGTACTGCAACAAACAAATGGCACCACGACAACAAACCACAATGTCACAACAAACAAATCTGCCTGATCTCACAGAAAAAATAAAATTAATTCTTCTAAAACAGCAAAGCATCATTTACATTTACAAGATTCATGATATTCATCGAAGCATTCAAGACATTTCTAATTCTGGAGCTGAAATCTACTTATTAAAAAACATTTTTGTGGCAATATTAGCATTTTCAAAAGAATATAGAAATGCCTTGAGATCTTTTTCCCTGCCAATGATCTGACTCTTATTTAAATCTTTTACGCAAAGTTTCTCTTGCAAATCTTCCTGCCAGACCCTCGTAGTCACAGGCAGGTTTATGTGAACTGTTACTCTGCAGCACTACTCCTTCATTACAAAATTATATGTATTATGTACAGCAAATTGCATAATCTGTGTAATTAGCTCATCTCAGTCATTGCTGGCAATGGGAATAGCTGTGAAGGTTGAACAGAGGGGAAAGTTAATGACATCCGTTCTTGACGGATGCATCCGCGCATCCATCTGCAACCGTAAAACTGACTGGCTTTACCTCCCTGTCTTGTCCCAGAGCAGAGAAAGCTGAGCTGACTATCAACCCAAGGCACTCAAAAGACACTGATTTATAGCAAATTCCTTCTGTAAACTGCAACAAACCAGCAGCTGACTTGCAAACAGATCCGTGTCTGCAAGATGGGGCATGGGTTGAGCTGTGAGAGACTATCCTCGGCTTCTGTATTCGGCTGTGTCAGACTCACCGATCCATCAAAGCCCCACAATGCATAGTAAAAAACTAACCCTTCCTCATTCCTGCTTCTCTTTACTTGCCTCTTCTTTTCGCCCTTATCCTGACAATAGCTCTGTTCCTTCTTCTACTGCTTAATCACTCAAGTAAAAGCTCTGCTTCTCTACTTTCTTTAACTTAGAGTTAAGCTACTGGTTTCACTACCACTTCATTTCTTGTGCTTGTGGGCACTACCACTTCACTTCTTGTACTTTTGGGCTGCCCAGACCCCGGTCACACTGTCACACAACTGCACTGCTCACAGACAGACAAGGTGCAGCTGCAGTCACGGGGTTGATGCCCAAGAGGCAATAAGCTTCCCCAGAATCAATACATTGGTACTTTGCTTTTAGCACAAAAAGGCAATGCAGAGTCTGATCGAAGGCTGTTTTCTTCTAACATATTGTGTGTCTCATCTGAAAGTCTGAATTCCTCCTCTTCATTTGTGCTACAATGTTCCATGATGTATTTGAAGTGTATTTTCAGAAAAAAAAAATAATTTGAGAAACTAAAGTCAGCTTGGGGAAAACGAAGACAATTTCCACTGACAGAGCAGGACAGGTCAATACATTATCTTTGCTGGATCAAGGAATAAGGCAAAATCCACAGGATGGGATATCTGACAACAGAATATGTATTATACTAGCAAATGTAGCCTAGGAAACAACCCTGCATCGCAGAGAAGAGCACCGAATAGCTGAATAAATTGGATTTTGATAACTAAGCATTTTCTTTGGCAGAGAGAAAAAATTGCAGGTGCTACAGACCAGCAGATCTGCACCAAGACTCTAAGGCACGAGAATAGAGAGACAGGTGAGCTGTGAAAACATGGTTAAGCACAGAAATACATTGGTAACTGTAGCAATCACTTAACTCAGGTTAAATATCTGAGCTCATGGATATTTTTGCCACTCTGAAGATATTAATTACAAGAACTTGAGTCTTCAAGGTCCACATAAAAAGATGTTTTCCATTCAATTCATGTTTTTATGTTGAGAATACATTTTTATTGCTGAGTCCTGAAGACAATGATATTAAGATACTGAAATCCAACTGCTTGTTAGCATTTTGTACATCTGGGTATGAAAACTCTTCTACAGGAGCGTAAAACACCAATTCTGCTCTCAAAACTGTCCTGCTCAGGCCCAATGAAAATAATAATATTGAGGAATAGAGGAGACATATTACCAGGGAACTTCTTGCACACTAAATCAAAAGAAAGGCAGGAGAGAAGTCTTTAGAGTTGGAAGGCTTCAGAGTTCCTGATTTACTGGAGTTACTTTACAAGAGTAGCTGCTTCTCAACCTCTGCACAACCTGCCATGCTCCACTGCCAGCTCTTACTCCTCCTGCACAATGACATTTCTACATTTTAAATCACTCAATCCATTCACTAAAGTCTTCCGTCCATTCCCACAGTGGCTCTTAACTCCTGTTCTTCTCCAGGCACAAGGCTCTGCTCACTTTCACCTCAAACAGCAGCCTCCCTTTCCACTCCCAGTCTGCTTGGTTGATGTTCTGTTCTTCCTCTAACTTTTTTCCCCTCATGCTTCCACTTTTCCTGTAAACCTTTTCTAATAGCAAAGAAGAAATAAATTAGCAGTGGAAGCCAGTCAGTCCCAATAAGATAAAAAAAAATCTTTTACTTCTGAGAACTGCTCTACATATTTCCCAGATGGTCTCAGTGTGTCACCTTCCAGATGTGGCAGGACTCCTGCATCACACATTTAGCTCGCCACTTGGATGCACATTCCAGGCATGTCAGAAGAACATCTGAACCAAGTCACTGGTGCTCTCTTCTGAGGCTTAAACAGGAGGTTTGTTCCTCTTACCCGAGGCAGAAGAGGCTGAGGATACCAAAGTCAGAGTTGTAGTTTGCAGCAAGCAGTCTGTAACACTCAGGACCTAGATATTCCAAACTTTCAGCACTTAAACTGCATAATTTCATCACAAGGAAGCTATTTTTATCAGGTCTTTCTACCTTGAGCAGACAGCTTTTCTGAATGAGCTATCAATGAGTCATCAACATTTCAGGATTAAATCAAAGCAATTAGCCCTGCCTTTTCCAGCTGATTTTCATTAAGGTAACATGGCAACTAGACAAAGGTCAGTGCCCTGTGACTCTCACTCAATTCCCCTAAAAGCAAGCAAAGAATTAACTAAAACAGTGCAGAAAAATGACACATTACACATCAATAGATCTATGGAATCAAAACAAAAGACTGAGTCTACTCGTGTTCTTTGCACATCATACAATACAAATTCTTCATATTCTGCTTATACCTCAACTGTCCTAGAAACTAAAACCCACCACCACCAAGTGCGTGTCACAGATGCCCATGAAAAAGAAAAGACTGATGATAGTCAACACTGAAGGATCCATTTGAGATCTGTAGAGTTATCACAAAACCACAGAAATGCTGGTTAGAAGGAGCAGTAGAGTTCATCTAGCCCAGCTTGCAATATGCCATGTCACCACATCATATTTATTTTCACCAAGCAAAGCCAGGACTTCTTCAGCTCAGTGCCTGAAATCATTCTGGAAATGAAGCATTTCCAGAAGGTACCAGGAAAATATGAGTAAAGTTTCCAAAGCTACTCATGAAGCTGAGGACTTCGGACACATAACTGACTTTCCACAGTGGAATCCATTTTTTTTTCCCCCCCTGAGATTTCAAAGGGTGAGTTTTAGTTCAGGATTGCCAGAAGCTGAGTGCACACAGTTGATTTCTGTATGGTCCCAGAGCATCAGTGACTCATTCATGTGTCTACTCCATTCATGGTACTTTCTGTGCCTAGTCAGGTTACTGTGGGAAAAGGGAAAGTGGGACTGGGGTTTTGATGGAAAGCCTAGAAGAGAACGCATTGAAGGCCGGCAGGAGGCCGTTATCCAACCAGTTGAGGATGTGACAAAAACATCACCACAAATTCTCTCGAGGCCCTGTAACTGGAACAAGCGTGGTCAAGTATTCCACCTCTGCTCATCCATGTGCAGATTCCATCACAGTAACTCAGTCATGGAGCTGCGGCTAGGATCTGACAGTCACTATATTGACAAAATACACCCATTTGCTGAAAAATCCGTTATCATACTACTAGTTACAGAAGAGCATTTTACATACTCCTGTGCCATTATAAACTGAAATATGCTACCTCTGCTCTTCTGACACACTCAGCTTCAGCTCAGACACCCTTCCATCCCCCTCAGCATTCACTGAAGGAATAAAACAAAGTTCTTGCGTCAGAGTAAAAATGCTACTGTTATTGTTGCTGGAATTTATTTTATAGAGACATGTGCAGTGAATAGAGGAGATATAAAGAGGTTAAGAACATATTAGGATGAAAAAGACCAGGGCAGGATAAAAACGGTTTTGCAGGTGGACAAGGATGACTTGACTACAAGACTTTTGTGGTGATCTTTTAGCTCTCTCCCAGAAAGGGATAAAAACAGCAGCAAAACTCGGTATTCATACTGCTACAGCCTCTCTTCCCAGGACTGGGCACTACCATAGCTGCAGCTGGATTCATCCTCATCCTTTTTGGGACTTAGGCTTCGAAACAGAAAGCAGGTCCAAAAAGAACCTTGTTCCCTCACTTCTCAAACAAATCAAACCAAAAGGCTTCTTATTTTAGCACAGCAAAGGCGGCTTCCTTAGTGACAGTGGGCTTTGGCGCCATGCTGCTGCCTGACAGGTGGAAATGTTCATTTTTAGAGAGGCCTAGTGAGAGGGAGACATTTGCAAAATACTGGCAGTGTAATGGGGCAAGATGGTGAGTTTATCCATCAGGTTTATGCAAAAAGGGAAATTCAGAAGATTGGATCAGATGACCAAAGTGAACTAGAAGTGGAGATACAGGATCCTAGCTTTCTACTAAAGTAGGAAGTGTTGGCAAGGAAGAATGAAAAGACCTCACTGTACAGAGGCCTTGTGATCTGGTTCCCACAGTCCCACAGCACTCAGAGGATGGGTGCACGACTGCGCAAACCCCTGCAACTTCCCACCCAAGATGTCACCATCCACAACCTGAGGCAAGGAGCTCTCAGAACAGGAACATAAGCCCCTTCAGAGAAGGGCTTCCCAAGTCAGGGGTCTGTGTCTCTCTCCATAGTTCCTGGGACTGAAGAAACTCCTAGCAGGCAGCAACCTGCTAGGTGCTTTCTTTACAGAAGCCCAGCACTGGGAGGTCTCTCTGAAGTGCTCCTGCTTCTCTTCAACCCCATCATCCCCTGAGTTTTCCTCTATTGTCTTGGAAATGAATAGAGTGTCGCCAGTTTAGGATAACCCATAAATTCTTTTCCAGCAACTAAATACCTGTTGCCCCCATTTGGTTTCCAAGCAGAGCTCAGAGAACTTGGTTGGTCACAGGTATTAAGGTCAGCCCAGAAATTAGGATCCTTTAAAACACTCCCCGCTTCCAAACGCTGCATTAACTGCTCTAGTTGAAAAGCAGCAATCAATGTGGCAAGACTGGAGATTCTTCAAGAAGTAATGACTGACTGCTCATCACGTGCTTTGCTGGTGTTTCAGGTATTACTGGTATAATTCAGCAATAATTGAGTTAAATTTTGTGGCAGTGAGAAAAAGAACCACTAGGGTTTCACATCTAGGTTTAGTTAAAACAGTGATGATGAACTAGCAAAGTTATTTCCTATTTTCTTTGTCTCATTTCTATTTTCCAAATATCTGCTTGCTCCCTGGCTGACTCAGGAGGATAAGGAACTGCATTAATTCTTGTGTCCATGTCTGGTTACTGCTTTCCAACCACCAGGGGTTTTGAACAGTGCAACGGCACTGGGTATGGTTCTTTCTTCTTCCAGTTTTCCAGGGAAAACTTCATGAGATCTGGAGTTTTCTTCTGGGATTTTTTTTAAATACTAAGTTTCTATTCCTATCATTTGCTTCAACGCACTGCTTCTCACTGCACAAGTCTCATATGGAGCAGCATCTGGGCCTCTGTTATTCTCAGCACCGTAGAGAAAGAAATCAGTATAAAGCAACTCAAGTTTTATTGATTTTGTGAATTTGTCGCAAGAGCTATCAATTACAGAACTCCACAAATAGCATCTGAGGGGAATGAAACCACTAAAAAAGGAAAATGTCTACTAAAAATGCATCCCCCTCCAGTTTCCACAGGAAACCATATTTCTTATCACCTTCTCAGGCTACTAAGAATGGTTATTCTAATCTGGATATCAAGTCATGAGCAACATTGGGGCCCAAAACTGAGTTAGAGTCTCTCTTTTACAGGACAACAGACTGAGCAGTCTTTCATGACTTTCAGAGTCTGAGAAATTTACTTGGACCAGGATCCAGCTTAAAATATTGCTCTCCCAAGCCACAGAAGTCAAAGATTCACCATTACACAAACAGCAAAGATACTTCCACGTCACTGAAGAACAAGGAGGAAAATACAAGGAATCTAATCTAGTCAACAGATAGACTGATCTGCAAGACACCACTCCCATGAGCAACAGACAGTCAGCAGTCACAGCTGAGGAAGGTGTTGCCCCACCTTAATATACCTACTTGTTATTCTTGCTAAGGAGGAACATCCAGAGCATGTCAGGTACCTGAGGGTCCACAGGGAGAATCTGACAGTCCCTGCCAGGAGACAGCACTCAGGCAGGAGAGGTCAAGTTGATGTAATAGGAAGCAGTACAGCAATGAACATGGTGGAAGGAGGAATCCCTGTATCACCCAAACGCAAGTTCTTGTTGACAGCTTAAGCTTCTTTGATAGAACTGCTTCAGATTTCAACGGCTACATTATGCTTTCCATAGCTTCTACATCTTCTAACATAACAAGTGCTCGGGATCAATTAGCTTAGCAATTAACAGAATCACAAAGATAGTAGGGGTTGGAAGGGGCCTCTGGAGATCATCTGGTCCAACCTCCCTGCTCCAGCAGGGTCACCAAGAGCAGGTTGCACAGGATCATGTTCAGGTAGGTTTGGAATCTCCCCAGAAGAGACTCCACTACCTCTCTGGGCAGCCTGTTCCAGGCTCTGTCACCCTCACAGGAAAGAAGCTTATCCTCATGTTCAGGTGGGACATCCTGTGTTCCAGTTTGTGCCCATTGCCCCTCATCCCATCACTGGGCACCACTGAAAGAAGACTGGCTCCATCTTATCAACCCCTGCCCTTTAGGTATTTAGAAACATTAATAAGACCCCAAACTTTCCTTCTTTTAGTCTTTCAGAGCAGCCCTGGTGAAACAACCACCAACCACCTACCTTCGGTCATTGACCTGCTCTCATGCAAGCGCTCCACAAAGGCAGAGACAGCAGGATTCCTTCCAGAACATCCTCTACCTCCTTCTCCTCCGTGTCCTTGTCCCCACTTCACTTCAGTGAGTCTCTTTTACCACCCAGCAGGATAGGGAAGCTACAGAGGCAGTGCAATTAGAGCAGGACAACGTCCAGGACCACTATTCACACCCGTTTCCTTTTACCCCATCCATCACTTCCATCCCCAAGGGACTCGGTGCAGATGCCTGTGGCCACTTCCTTTACCTGCACTTTAAGTGACACCCTGTGGCTGAGCAGAGGAATTACGGGTGATCATTCCTTCAGTGACACTGTCCTTAAGGTTTTGTGACAGTCAACTCAAGAGTTTGACACACTGAATCCCAGTGAGTCGCAGACAGTGTCAGGCATTCAGTAGCTGGAGAGAACAGCCTGATTCCACTTTCCTCAGCAGGATTTCAGATCTCATCCTCTCACAGCTTGGAGGAATGGAAAATGGATTATGAAGCAGAATAAAACAAAAAAATCCTACATCCACAAGACAGTTCTCATACTACAGGTAGCTGGGTGGGTTTTTTCCTCTCGTTTTCATACGAGCTGAGGATTTCCAGCTTTGCCTCCCTTTGCAATGTGTTTAATGCTTTCCCTTCTCCACATGTCCCTGAGCCATTCACTTTTCCTCTCCTCCCCTGGCCCCAGATGCACAGGATTTTGCAAGCAGTGTCTAATTCCTAATTTGTGGGAAGAAACTGAACCTCAGTCCATCTGTTTGCCAGCTGGTAACTGCCGTCAGCTTAGACAACAGCTCATCAGCTCATGCAAGTGCCAGAGAGGTGACTGGGGCACCTTCCTTAGAGAGAAGGTCACAGAGGTGGATGGGGCATTTTCCTTGGAAGGTCACAGAAGCCTCCAAGAATACTGTGGGCACCTCTGTGTTTGCCAACCCTCCTGAAGATCACAAGGTTCAGAGCCTTCTCAGAGACCCATCCTCACTCCCTTGCTGTGACAAGCCAATTTACCCAGTAATCCCAGGTGATGACTCCTCTTCCCCAAGTTCAGAGTTGTCACCCTGAAGGGTGAAACGAAGAACTGGGCCTCCTGATTCTGCTGTCAGGTCTGATTGACTTCAGCAGAGGATCAGATGGCTCAGTGCAGAATGGCAGCAGCAACTCCTGGCTCTAGGAAATGTGCGAAGTCTGCCTCAAAAGTCACGCCTAAACTTAAGAGAATCTCAATCAGACACAAAAGGATCATAGAAAAGCCACCTCATAGCTTACTAGCAAAAAATAAAAGCACTAATTAGTGTTTAATTAGCTGGAGAAAAGGTCCCTGAACATGACTAAAGTAACATTAACAATCTTATTTTACTACATGCAATTAGCTTCTATTCTGTGCTCAGTGAAGAAATTGCATTTCATAGGGTGATAGTAGTGGGAGAAAGAAAGATGAGTTATTTTCGTTCCTCCTTTTAAATACTATTTTCAACACTCTTCTTCCAAACAGCAAAATCAGAGCGACGTTTTATCAGAAATTATGCTTCACAACAGAAAGATAAAAAACTCATAACCACCACCTCGAGGAAAAAGAAAAAAGTAAAGCCTCTCCCATCTGTGCATGCACTTAAATCAAGAACCTCCCACTGCTCTATCCGTAGAAGAATCCAATCTAAACTAGCAAAGAAAATGAACAAAGATGGTTGAAATCTTAATCTGGATACAGTGCTACTGGAGCCAAGCTGACCTAATCAACCACAGATTTGATTTCCTCAGAGAGACACTTTATGACCTTAAAAATGGTTTATTCCCTCCCCCGGAATTCCAATTCCAGCTTGCTTTTCCTCTGCTCTACTTGTTTGGTTTCTCATCTGCCTCCTTCCTTTAATTTTCATGTACTCTTGACTCCTCTAGCTGGCAAACTTTGTGTTGGTCACTCCAAGATGGCTAAAACATGGCTTCTGCAAGACCGTAGACTTCTTTTAACAGCTGTTTTGTAGTGAGTCCATAGTTTAAATTGGCTACAAAACATCTCTTCTTACCCAAAATCTCCTTCTGTCCTTAAACAGCCTTCTGTACATCTAACAAGGTCACAGAAGAGGGACGAGGTGGGAGTAGTTTTAGGGCTTCGCAGTATTTTTCTGAGTCTCAAAAAACCCACATGCGCTGCCTGGTAAAAGGAGAAAGTTGTGTATTTGATCTTTGAGACTTTTTCCCCAGAAATGTGTTTTAAATACATAAATATCCCTTCAATCCAAATGGCAGCTTACCAGAACTGCTTTGTATCTGCTGCCTCTCAGGCCGGGATGCTTCCTCCTCTCACCTTGCCCTTTTCTCCAGCCCACACCTCAGCTCCATCTCCTCACTGGACCCAGCCGTACCTCTGGGAACCACCACTCACGCAGACAAGGCTGGGTTGATGGGCATTTTCTTGCTTCTCTTCAATAAAAATGAAAGGCCATCAGAGCACAAAGGGTCACTGGCTTTTACAAAGGGACTAAGCTTGCAAAAATGCACTCTTTATAAAACCAAACCAGAATAACCTTTGGGGAAAAAAGTAAGTTATGTGAATGCGACCAAAGTGCTTGAGACACTAAAATACACAAGATAAAAATAAGTGCAAATGTTAATTGAGCCTCTAGGCTAGCCACTTCTAAAAGTGCCCATTTCTGTAATTATCAGAAGATGTCTTACCCAGAAAGTATGAACAAGACTCTGTGATCAATGATTTCCAAGCAAGGCTCGTGTTTTACACGTCAGCCGAAGCCACCACTCTGGAAGAACTCTGAACAATAATTAAACAGAAAAAAGCAGCAGAGGTTAGATCTTGATGGCTGTTTAACCTATGAAAATCAGCTCCTTTGGTCTTTTAAAAATTAAATCACCTCTTTAATCCCTTTCAAAAGAGGGGGCATGCAAAACAGAAGAGCTATTAATAAACCTCTTCACCCTTCCCTCAGCACACAAAAGATTATTTGCCTCTGGTCAAGATGAGACAAAGAACTGCAGGAATTTTTCTTTCGGCATGAAGGAAGCCACATCAACAGGTACATCCATGATTCTTGTCCCAATGGCTCTTTCTCCCATGTCCATCCATGGGAACAGCAGTCCAGTCACTAAGTCACCAACCTTCTCCAAACCATTGCCAACGAGGCAGCTGGTTATAAGGCCACCAAGGAGAAGGTGGTGTGCAGCCTCACAGAACAAGGAGTAAGCAAGGAAGGATCTAATCCCTATCAGTGACAGGTTAGTGTTTATGTGCCTGTTTTCAGCAGCACAGTCCCTGGAGATGAGGATGCTTTTTACAATACCCAAACCACTCATCTGAAGTGGCTATCTCAGAGAAAGAGGGGGGGGATTTGCAGAGAGGGAGTTAGAGCTGCAGAGACCTTTTGTTCCTGCAGCTCACAAAAGCAGCCTGCCCTCCTAATCTCAATCCACAGGTGTGGATTCCGTTCAGCTCAACAGACACTCAGGGATGAATTCAGCTGCCTGAACACAGGCACTGTCTGGTTTGTCTTACAGTCTCCGCAACACCTATAGGGCCTGGAAGATGAAATACAAACCTACAAAAGGCCTGGGCCGTCTGAAACAGGAACTAGATATGAAGCGAGATACCCCTGGATGCATCAAATGGCACCAGCACTTCTGCACAGGCTGCTGAACTGATCTGTACAATTAGTTTGAGCTGAGTAACTCCAGGCTTCATCCCCTGCAGCAAATAGAGCTTCATTAACTTGGATTACTGCTTAGATACTTAAATTAGCTGTTGATATCAACATGGAAATACTTAGATTTGTGTCTTTATCTGCAAGCTGGAAGCCTTCTGATGCTTCCACCTCCTGCCTGCAACCTGCACAAAGCAAGTTGAGCAGCCCCTGACGGACAGGTCTCACCAGTTAAGACCCCTCTCTCTACAACTGGCTGTTGTAGACAAACTCAAACCAGGCAGTCAGGGCTACAAGAGTCAACTTTCCTTGTCCATCAGTCACATAACTAAACGCAAATTCCCTCATTGCATGGAGTAATTTGTAGGGAAAGGAAAGAGCTAAAGGAGACATACTTTAGCCTGTAACATGCTCTAAGTACTCACATGTTCAACCATGATTTTTCAAGCAGCAACAAGAGTCTCATTACTACCTATTTACTGAATTAATCAAGCTTCAGGATATCCTAACATGTGAATTAATCCTGTTTCCTAAGACAAGAAAAGCTTCACACTGCCAAGGTATAAACACATCTAGAGGGCAGCAACGATACTGTCATCTTTAGCTAAATATAGATCCTGAGCAGAGACAAGTGCACAGCCACACACTGCACCAACACATATATTTTTCTTTTTTTCGCCTCCTTTGAGAACAATACACAAGCTCTGCTGCAAAACTGCCAAGTTGTAAGTGGATGGCACCATTTTCAGCTCCTTGGTCAAAGAACATTTTGCCTATATTCACAAATCACACTACAGGGCAATCAGATCCCGATTTGTCAGCGTGACTTTATTTCCCAAATACAGAAGGATAAAAAATAATAAATTGAAATTTAAAAAATTGCCAAAATAAGAAAGTTTCGGAGATGAAAAATACTCACAGACTGACAGACTTTGCTTTATGAACCCAGCTGAAACTTATCTGAGTCACTCAGCACTTCGAGACACAGAAACAGACACGGAATCACCACGGGAATTGTTTTTGCAGTTAGAATGGAAATATTTTGTGCAAACTGTTTACTCTTTAGTGGCAAACAAGAGGGTATACTTTTTTATGCACTGGTTGTTAATCTTCATTTTTTTGACTCAAATACTTTTTCATGAAATTTTGCTGGCGTATTGTGTGGCATTTCATTGCATTCCCCATCCAAGTGCTCAGGGGGTCTGACTTAGGGTGACAATCAAAGCATGACAGTTGACAAGATAGATACCAAGCGAGGGTAGGTCTATCCAAAGCCTTTGACAAGCTGATCTGTGGTGAGGTGAACTAGTTGTCACATTTTATCCTGAATTCCATACACTTTGTGCACAGAGATTATAATAAGGCACAGAAATCATCCCCTGAGTATCAGAACTTGCTTTGCCGTGATCAGCACCTTGTGCTTGACTGAGCCTGCTCCAAGTTTTTCATACAGTTTGGGCATTTCCAGGTCTGAAATTTTCTGCTGCCTACAATACAACAGCTTTTATTTATGGGGAATGCTATTGGATCCATTCCTTCCAGTTGATGAGGTACTTTTATAAAACTGGGAGGAACCTGGCATCTTTGAAGGTTTCCTTTCTAAAAATATATTTTAAAAAATAAATCATTGAAATTGATTCCAAAGTTTTAGACAGATTAGAATGAGAAATATACTCACAACTGTACAAAACCAAACTAAGGACACGCTGTAGCTCCTAAAAAGTGGCAGCTCACAAAGACAAGGATACCTGACAGTCTAACAAATGACCTGGAACTGGGTTAGCCCTTAGCAGAAGGCACTGCACAGCGTGGCTTTTTACTTGTCTGATTTCACTCTCCAAACCAATTCAGTCCAATATTACACAGCATTATTTTTTCCCTTTGCCTCACCTAAACAGGTCAGAACTATACTATGTAGCCGAGGCAGAAATTTAATGTTGCTCCAAGCCAGCTCCTGATCAAACCTTCACTTTGCAGCTGGATTATTCACCTCTGGCATCTGCAAGATCCATTTCTCATTTTTTATCAGTTTATTGCACTTATTTTGTCACCAGCACGAGGCGCATAATTGAGGTTCTACGCACATTAAGTCTCACTACAACTGACTCTCTACTCAGCTCGCAAACTAACTTGGAGAAATCACGCAACTAGAAGTAGTCAGACAGTGTCAGTATTTGGCCTTCCCCAAATTTGGATGTGTTCTGCACTACTTGCCACATCTTTCAAATCACAAAAGAGACTGCCCCTCCGTATCCAAATCTTAACCAGCTGTCCTGCTTTCCCAAGCCTTAATCACCAACTACTATCACCCAAGAAGCTACTGATTTACAAGTTGACTGAAATCTTGGTATAGTCCTTCCCTTCCAAGTTGTGGCAACAAAAAGGAAGACCTACACACATGGAAGAGTGTCAGATCAACTGAAAGCCATGTCCTGTGGCTTCAGTGCACTTCAGCTCTCTATTGCAAGCTCCATCTGCTACCTACCACATCTGGGCACCAGTACCCACCACCACTCAGTCCTGCAGACCCACGGTTTCTCAATGTGACTGCTCACATTTTATGTTGAAAGGAGGAAAATGTTCATTGCCCTAGACTATGACAAAATAATGCTTCAGAATTTCAATTAATTTAATGGTTTTAAGATCAATGAATTTAAGAAAATTTATTAGCAGCATAATACAAGCACTGAGAAGGAGAGGAACAGGGGAGAACCTGAAATCAGGTCACTGATGAACTACTGAAAGCATGAACAGAGTTAATCAAAATAAAATCTGGTATTTCAGATGTTTCTTATTCCAGGCACCAGAAAAGCATTTAAATTCTCTCAACTGCGTTTATGACATAAGGAATCATTCATAATGCCTTTTATTTTTTTCTTCTATCTTTCCTTTTGGAGGACCTAAAATAAGGCAGTGGAAATACTGACATCCCCCACCAAAGTCAAGCAATTGGAAAAAAGAAAAGCCATATTTATTTAAGGTACTTTTTCTTTTAGGGTCCATTGTGATAGACTTGCTCTTGTCTGAGCTGTCCTCAATTCTCAGAAATTTTCTTCTGATCTCAGCTGAGACTGTAAGGCAGTGGACTACCTGCTATAATCAAAGACACCATAACCAAGCCCTTTGCATGTTCGCACCTATTTTATTGCAAAGAGCACAGGTCAGAGAATACAGGGTTTGAAAATCATCTTGCAGTTCTCTGAGGTAACCTCCTTAGTCAAGGACAACAGAGAGAGCTCCCTAAGAGCAAATCTGGAAGAGGGCTTTGTTTTACATAGCAAATAGTCAGAATTTTTGTCTAGTTATCTGGCCCTTGACACCCAGAGCTGAGGAAAGAATAAATTTACTTTCAGCAAGTTAAAAAATAACTTCTAAGATGACAGGGCGATTCTTTTAGGGGACTTATTGAGAATGCCAGCCCCATAAAATTAACACTACCTGAAAATTAGACTTCTAACACCTGAGCAATAGTTCAGAGTGAAACACAGAATGAAATGTCCCCACAGTCAAAAGCACACTGAGCAATCTGCAAAAAGGAGGGACAAACAAGAGGGTACACATATTTGGAACCAATATGTTAACAACTCTTAATGAAAAGTCCAAACAGTATCAACAGATAAGCAAAAGGAAATGAGTGCCTGGGTCCAACAGCCTGAATAATAAATTTTTAGTGAGTCATCATGATTGTTTACCTCTAAGACCTAAAGCATCAGCTCCAAGAGATTTCTAAGGAGCCTCCACGCTCCCTTGCTTTGAATATTATTTGCTTCATAATATCCTTTAGCGTTTTCCTTGCAGTAATGATGCAGCCATTCCAGCTTCAGAAGCCAACCTCTGATGAAGTTACTAAACAGATTCCAGACCTCAGCCACCTTCTGTTTGTTAGGTACAACTTCCAGCCCAGTCTGTCCCCCTGTTCACACAGGCAGCCTCTCAAAGGAAGAGTCCTTCCAAAATACAGTTCTTAGGCATTAAGACCAAGTACTTCACAGGCAAAGGATCCTGCAATTTCCACATGGCTGAAGGACTGCTACAAATACATTCAGCCATACATATCTCTACATGAACAAGCACACAAAGCACAGTGTATCCTCCTCCGATTGCAAAGGATATTTTTGCCCAGATCTACCTAAATACACTTAAGTAACAAGGAATCAGTGTCCAAAACTCTGTGCTTTTAAGAAATCTGCATCGTTCCAGGCAGGAATTTTAAATATACAAGCTGGAATGTAGAGGAAATGCTGACTCCCAGGCAAACACTTTTATTTTAAAATGGAAAATATATTCTGGGTCTCCCCAGGCACCTTCTCAAATCTGTGGGAGAAGGAAAGGAGTTTGTACTTACTTGTAGTGTTGTATTTGATCCCATTGAAGAACTCCGGGCAGGGTCTCTCTACTAGTTCCCCCGCCGAGGTTCTGGGCCAGCAGGTCCCAATCTGATCGGTGGTGGCATTGCAGTACGGACCTTTGGCATTTAAAAAAAAGGAGACAGAAAGGGAGAAAGAGGCAGCTGAGAAAGCACAGAAGCGACACACTTTGCATCACAAAGCAAACCGAATCTTAGCACTCAGAAAGCTTCTTGGAGCTCTGCACTAGGTAATGTTTCCTACCATCAAAGCCCAGGAAAGGGAGAGAGGAACTCTCTAAAAAAGTCTCTTGTAAACGATCCAGGAGGCTGCAGTTGACATCAAATTCTTCCAGGATGAACTGAGATATGGTCACATCCATTATTTCCCTCGGCACTGCTGGACTGGATCAGGCTCTTTCCCCCTTTTCTGTGGTTTAGATTATTTGTTCCCCTCTTTCTTCCTCTCTGGAAACAAACGAGCATCAAGCTGCGGACACCCCGCGATCTCACGCGTGCGACTCCCTCTCCCTTCCCAGCGTGCCGACAACTTGGCTGAGAGTCTGCGTCTGGCTGTGCAGTTCAACCCTCCAAGCTCTTTGCTTTCAAACAGCAGCTCAGGAACCAATGAGATCAGACCGAGCCCAGAGTAAGGGGCTTGCGTCTCTTCGCCCGCTTCCCTGGTCTAGCAGCTCTCCGATGCCGCCTCACGTTGCCAGACTCTCCTATTGCTTCCCCTCCCTCCCTCTGCTCACTCTCTCTCACACACACACTTTTGCAAAAATACTCGCTGCAAACGAGAGCTAAGGAGAAAAGGAAACAGCATCAGATGAATAGACCTCCTCTGGCTTTCTGCGAAGCGATTCCTGCTTTTCCTGGGTGGAACTGAGGATGAGCGGAGATGCTTGGACAGGGAGGGAAAAGGAGGAATCCAGTCCAGTAGCTGCAGGACTGGATCCTGAGCAGGCCTTGAGAAAGAAGAGAAATCAGAAAAGCTGGATGAGGGAGATGGCCCCATAGAAGGGAGGCATCAGAACAAAGGAACCTGGAGTAATGACCCACTGGAGACGCAGGGTGGGAGAAGAGGGTGAGAGAAGGGTTGAGAAGTCAGCCTGGGAGAAGCAGGGCACAGAGGCAACACGTCTTTCAGCCACTTTCAGCAAAAGGGATGGGGTGGACGGTCAGGTAGGGCAAGGCATGGGGAGCAGAGGAGAGTTTTGGAGCAAAGAATGGGTTATTCAGAGGATAAGAGAAGAAAGGCCACTCTGTCACTTTCCAGTGGTAGGAGGGAACAAGCATTTCAGAAAGGGCCAGCACTCAGACTGATCCAGAAAGCAAGAGGAAAATCTTCTAAAGAAGAAAATCACAATGTGGGGAGAGGGAGAGCAAAGGGCTTGACAAACCAAGGTCGTCACGGAACAGGAGGATAAAGGTCTGAAGAAGGGAAAAGATGAGAAGTTTGGAGGGAGCTGCCCAGATGGTTGGTCATCTTTCGGGAAATCAAAGTCCAGTACAATATGAACTGGGTGAAGTTCTGTGCTCTGGGACGTGCTGGTGAGCAGCTTAGACCTAACCAGCCTTTCTGACTTGCTTACATCAGGATATAAGGAAATCTTTACAAAAACGTGCCAGAAACTTGCTATGGAGGATCATCTAGGATCATGGATTCAGGAGGATCTGAGGAAGTAAATAGAAAACTAACTTGTTAGGGAGAAAAGCAGGGTAAATATATATTCTAGTAGCAGAGATTCGTGCAGAAACAGAAGGCAAGGATAATAAAGAAGCTCTGACAGAAAGGGATCCAGAAATAAACTGTTTATGGTCTGTGTTCTCAGCTTTAGATTGGACATGGTGGTTACCCTGAATTAAAGGAGTGGTGCAGGACCTCCTAGAACCCCATCCACTCTGCAACGGCCTCAACTTTCTCTTTACTCCTATTCAAGATTGAAGGGCTTTATTCTTCACTCTTAAGCACCAAAAGAATTGTGTTACCCAAAGAATGAAAAAAGCCACAAACCAAAAACCCACTGGGCTAGAACAGCAAAACAAAAAATTAATATGTACTGATGAGGGAACTGGCCAGGATGCTATTTTGCCATCTGGGAATCTGGAGAGCTTTTAACATTTTCAAACTGCAGTGAGGGGAGAGGGGAGGAGTGTCATCGTGGCTTTGGGACGAGCAGTTTTGGTTTAAATATGTAAAAAGCTACAACATTAGTCCTAACTCTAAGCTGCATGATATTCTGAGGCAAGTGAATGCACCTCTCTGCTTCTCTCCCTGGAGCCACAATCTCCTTCCCAGTGAATGTTTCCAAAATTGCAACCCTTCTTGAGAAATCTGAATTTCAACCAATTGATCCTTGTCAACACCACCAGATCTCTTTGCCCCATGCAGTTCTAAGCATCAGTCACAAACCACAACCATCACTAACACACTCATTGTCTTTAACTAGGTCTTTAAGGAGAAAACGCTATTCCTTGAACTTTAAAGTGAGGGGGACAAAGGGTGTTCTAACCCCTTAAGCAATTCACAAACATCTAGCCTTCAAAGTGTCTTCAAGTCCACACTTCAAGTCTCTTTGCTTCTCCCTGACAGTGCAGTTGCGTTCAGAAGATGTACTTTTGCTTCTCAAGCAGATCCTCTGAGCAGTGGCTCTGAGATCTTCTCAGAAGATGGCATTTTTAAGTGCCCAGTGGCACCACTGAGCCCAGGGACCATTTCCAATGAGGCAGAACTGATCAGTGAGTAGGGCACTCGATCAGGATGCTGGTAAGATTATTTTTTTTTCCTGCTTCTGCTGCCTCTCTGCAGGGGAATAATCACATAGCTCAGCCAAAAGTTTATTTCTCACTTACTGTTCACCTTGTCTATTTTCTCACGCTGTTTGTGCAGCACCTACCACACTGGAAGCAAAAACTTGGCTGGAGGCTTTGGGCACTAGAGTTTCCTGAATTTTTGTAGGAATGCATCACTTAGATTACCAGAAGAAAGACAGCTTCAAAAAACTAACTACTTGTAAATTTGGTAAATATTTGAGGTTCCTAAAGGCTGCCCTGTATTTTCCAGTGCAAATACTTGAAGATTTTTCAAATGTTTCAAATATTAAAGAGTCGAACTCTAAGTTGGATTTAATTTAAAAACTGGTCTTTATACTGGTTAACACCCGAAACAACAGCCCTGAATTAAACTAAATATTTTCTCAGGATTAGGAGAATGATTTCTTCATTTAATTGAGAAGAGCTAGAAAATCTTCAATCTAAATTGTTTTCCTCTCTATCTTTTCAGTTCAGCTAAACTTCAGAAAATCCAAAGCAGCACATCACACAAATACTACTACTGCCTGGCCTATACTTAACAACAACAAAACCACCCCAAAAATAAATAGAGGCAATGAACAAATTGTCTAGGAGTAAATCTGAACAAAGAAAATAATTTGTTGTTCCTCAGTCCACAAATTAGCACCATTTTTTAGTCCTCCTGCAGCCTCTTGATGAAAAGCCAATTTTGCAACTTTCCCAGGGTACAATTAACTACTTAGTGAAAGTTTCTCTCTGGCTGGATCTAGTCAAATCCTGACTACATCAATTTGACTCATGTGATATGAAAACGTTGCTCTAAGAGAAGCAAACGCTATTAATTGAAGGATTGATAGAAACATTGTAGCTGCTGACACTGCAGATTCTCTGCTGATGTGGTGCCCCCTCCATCCACGATGTATCTGACAGAACTAACTCCTAGACCTTGCCAGGCAGCAGAGATCTGCCTTAAAAATTACTCAGCAGCCCATCGCTTTGTTTGGGGGCGTATGACATCTATATGACCAATCTGTACACGAACATCTGGATATGCAAGGTCATGGAAGGGAACAAGGCGGACAAAGAAATCCATGATCATGTACACAGCTCAGGAAGCCTCTTTTACTAGAGGAGCTGTAGGTCTTCTGTAAAGGAATGAGCTCTGCTCATAAATGGGATATGATATTCCCCAGGAATGGAAATCTTTGCATGCCAGCCCTTGCACCACTGTGATACAGCTGGTCTCTCAATCTCCAACCCAACTCACAGGTGGTAGAATTAGTCAGAGGACAGCTCTCAGTTTGCCCCACCACCAGTGACTAATGAGGATGACATTGGCCTGTTTAATCCGCAACACCAAAACAACTCTATGCAGAGCCAGGCAGCCAACACGTGTTTGTGTGGGGTGACTGCACCTCCAGATCCAACTGACTGGTCCTTGATCGTATCTGCCAGAGGGACCACTTCTCAGACACTCAACTTCCACAAAATCAAGAGATCACTATATATTTCAATACTCAAGGTGGGTATTAGGAAAAAAACCAAACACACTACCGAAGAAAGTCCCCAAACCACTTCTCATTTCCCTTCTGCAGAGAAAGAAAAGCCCACTGCAACTCATCCAGTCGTCTTTTCCTACTACAGAGACTGTTTTATCACCCAGTTTCCCCATCACTGATGTGAAGAGTTCAACTTCTCCATAGTCTTCTGGTACACTACACAAAGCTTAGACTAAGAAACGTGTATCATTTGTCAAACAACCAAAAAATCAATACCCTTCTTCCTTCAGCTCCACTGGCTCTCAGGAATTTACCTCACCAATAGGGCAGTATCACATGGAATCACAGTCTGAGTACTGGTTCTTTAGGTCTCTGTTTTAATCCAAGTAAATTCACATCCATACTCATCATCTCACATTATAAATTGGTCTGCTAAACCAGTCATGTTTGCAGTGTGAGATAAGCAAGGCAGCTACACATGCAAAAAAACAACTGATTCAGAAGTCTGCAGGGCAATGTCTTACAGTTGAACTTCATTTCTATCCAGCCCTTATGGAGTTAATGCAAGTTCACATGAAATGCCATGAACACTTTGTGATGTTTACTGAGTCCTCAGCAAGGGGAAGACTCAGGTAAATTCAGAAAGGATTCCTTACTCTTGTTTTGATGGGAAAATGGCAGAAAAATGGAAATATGGAGAGAAAGATGAAGGAGAAGGAAGAGGAGGAGAAAGAAACATCTCTTACATTTGTAGAAATGAAGTCTTTAAATCTCTAGAGGACAATCAAAAGGCAGAATTAAGCCTGGTGGTAGAAATACAGGGTCATCAACTAATCGCTCACGCAGCCCAGCTACTCTATCTCAGAGCTCAGCATCTACCTCTCCATTTGCCTACTTCTCCACTTTTTGTTACCTTTAACTACGAGGAAGGAGGGTTTCACAGAATCCCTGAGGCTGGACTAGACCCCTGAGATCATCTAGTCCAGCCTATGACCTAATACCACAACATCAACCAGACCATGGCACTAAGTGCCACGTCCAATCTTTCCTCTAACACCTCCAGAGATGGTGACTCCACCACTTCCCTGGGCAGTCCATTCCAGTGTTTAATCCCCCTTTCAAATGACACAACGTTATTTCTTTTTCTTACCTCTTTTTGTTTGAAAACTGTCCCCCAGTAATCATTAATTATTCCAGTGACCTTTCAGAATCTGACTTCAACATTCATAAGACTACTCTGCTACGTAAGGAACCCAAGACCATGAGCTTTAAGGAAGGTGCTAATCCACCAGAACAGTTTCTGAACCATAATCCTGGAGGGGTTTCAGCATCCACTGCAAAACTAATCTGACTACACTTTCAAATGCAGTGACAACATGACTGTTGCCTGGTAAAACATTGGTCTTTCCTTCTCATTGCAGGTATGCTGGCAGTGAATGTAAACACAGTTTTCAGAGTGGGAACAGGACAGCCTCACACCATAACTTCATTGGTGCTCAGTGATAGGACAAAGGGGATCAGGCACAAACTAGAAGACTGACTGTTCCACCTAAACATAAGGAAAAACTTCCTTACTTTCAGGGTGACAGAGCCCTGGAACAGGCTGTCCAGAGAGGTTGTGGAGTCTCCTTCTCTGGAGACTTTCAAAACCCACCTGAACATGATCTGTGTAACCTGCTCTGGGTGATCCAGGGCAGTTGGAGCAGTTGGAGTAGATGATCTCCAGAGGTCCCCTCCAACCTCTACTACCGCGCTGTGATACAGATCAAGACAATTCAGCAACAAGATACAGACAACAGCCTGAAGATCTTCACAGATGCTACGCCTCTAGTACTACCAGAGGAAGGTCATAGATGGCTCTCTGCCACACCATGCCATAGCTTCCCAGTCAGTCGTACTCTGCTACCTGAGTAGCAGAGTATAGAAAGAAAACCACTTCTCAATTTGAGTAACTACACTTTGAAGCAAAATCTGGTCCTTCCTGCATGTACTTGAGATTTACTCAGAACGTGCGAAGTTGCAAACTGTTGTATGTGGGGAGGAATACCAGACAAATAAATACAGATCTTTGTTTCAGCTGATTGACTCATTCATTAGAAACAGGAGACACCTTTTATTGCTAGAAATGAAGTATGACAAGTATGAAAAGGTAAAATTCAAAAACACAGGTCTGTGGTGATGAATCTTTGCAGCTTCACTGATGTCAGAAAATATTTACTGTGGGTGTAAGAAGATTTAACAGCATAAATAAATGGCTTCTAGCTACACATTAATATATTTCTTTCAGCACATTAATGCACTTGTCATTGTCTACAGCTATAAAACCTGCACGAGTGAATCATGTTACATGAGACAAATGATGAGACATTGCAGGGAGATCATAAGAAAACACAAAAGAACCAACCTTGACACATACAACGTGCCACTGCTTTTAGGTTTTGGTTTAAAGTGAGGTGTTTTGGATGACTGTGCAGAACACCATCTACCCTATGAGACCACAGAAACATTCCACAACAACTGTGATTTCATAGATGGTCAAATTCAGGGTCAGCACTTCACAGACAAACAAGAACACAAAGGACTCATTTTACATATTTATTTACATCTAGCAATGGCCTAGGTCTCTGTTTACAGCGTAAGTAAAAATAAAAAGGGAAAAAAAGGGGGTTAGGTCACATCTGAACAAATGATGGCCATGCTGATGTCTCATTAGTCCCACTTTCTTTCTGTTATGTACAATGGGATCATTGCCAAATGAGATGTACAGACTCAGGGTCTTGCCCTGCTCTCCTCCTTGCAACACATAAGACAACAAGATTTTTTTTACTTAATTCAGGATACACCAGTCAAGCTTTTACTCTCCCTGCCTCCTACTCTTTTCAGTGCACCCTGGGAAGATCTGAGTGGTCATCCTAGATGATCTTAAGCTGGGAAGAAGCACATAAATAAAGAGTAGAGGGTAATAAAATGTTCAGGAGTCCATCCCCCATCTTTTCTGAAAACACACAAGACGCTCTGAACAGTAACTGACTTCAAAACATTATATAGCTCAAAAACCAGAGAACAAGACAGAGATAACGTATGACCATGTTGCCCAGCATCCCGTCTCTGACAATGACCAAAATGAGCTGCTTCAGAAAGTGATTTAGCCCACCAACAAAGCCAGCCTGCTCCAAATTGCTGTGATCTAATTACTAGGGCATTGAAACATCCTTAACATATGCAATAAGAGAATTAATCCTTTGGGTTATGGGTCTTGTCTTCATTGCCCAGCATACAGCAGTGCACTGAGAGCATCATAACTCATACTTTTAAACCATTCACTTCATACTTGCTTGGTTGTTGGGGTTTTTTTTTCGCTTTTTTTCAGAAGAATCCGCAGCTTGGCTTTGAGACCCTAGGCTAGTGGCTTAGGTGCTCCTTTGGGCATCTCTGCCTAACCAAGGTGCAAAATGCAGGACTTTACAACAGGTTTAAAAACTGCAGAGTTGCCAGCTCTCACATTCAGATTCCTTTGACTCTCTGCTTTTTATGAGGTATCTAAATTCCTATCATAGTTAACCTTTGCTGGCAGCTAAACACCATGCAGCCACTCACCTGCTGCTTCCCCATGGGACAGGAAGGAGAATCAGGAGGAAGAAAGAGGGCGAGACCCCAGGGTTTGAGATAAAGACAGTTTAATAAAGCACCACAGACAGAGAAGAAAACAACAGCACTAATGAAATGATAAACAAAGCAAATAATAGAAGCCAGGAAGGCTCTACCTGTGCCTGGGACACCAGCTTCCCCCGTTGCAGCCACACTGAAGCAAGTTGAAAACAAGCACCTCTAGCCCAGCCCTCCCCTTATATAGGGGTGTGACTCAGCGCGGTCTGGAATATCCCATTGGCTGGTTCAGTTCTTCATCCTGGCCGTGGCCCCTCCCAGCTGCAGCCCCTCCCAACTAATTGGGCCACCAGCTGCTGGTGATAATTGACCCGAACCAAACCCAGGGCAGCTGCCTTTATAGCCAAGGAGGATCTTGACTTTGACATTGACTGAACTGTCCTAAAATACATGTCTACCACCATCTGAGATACTCTAGCGCATCTGAGATAGCCATGTGAGGCTGGCAGGCAAACACAGGACCTAGGGAAGATCCACTCCTTCTGAAGCAGCAGCTGGGGGCCAGACATTTTGTCCTCAAGCACCTCAAATGTTCTGGGACACTTGTATCTAAAATAAACAAATAGAGCCTCAGCTATCCCTTGATTACAAGGGCTGATCAGATCTCACTCGAAGATAGATACGCGTGGCCACATAATCTTGAAGATTTAATCTGCATTCTGTGCATGCTGCTCCTCTAAATCTCCACAAGTGACTCACCATTGTCAAGGTTGATAAGCAGCAACAATAGCAAATGTTCTTATAGGAACTGGGTCTTCTAGTATGTGTCTCCACTCGGGCTACTGGACATTAAACTGAGCAAAAACTGGACCTTCCACAGAAGGGAAGAAGCCCACGGTCAGCATGTCACTAGGGAGTCTTTTGCTATTATTACTTAGGCTTTACCCTATGTAATGGATTCTTATTCCTTGGGTTATCTTCATAAATGTGGGAAACCCCCTAAAACACAAACAAAGAATAGCACAAGTAGTAGCCTTGTAGAGGAAATGAAGCTTTCCTGACAGTTTTCTTCTCTTGGTTGAACTGTTGTGCTTATAACATCCTCTCAGAGAAGAAACAAATTCTGGATATGTCCCATGTCATACAGTATCTCCAGCGCAGATGTCTCCAGAGGTGCAAATCAACCTAGGCTTCCTTTGCAGCCAATGGTAAGAAATGGGAACTCTGTCATGCAATTCACCTGATCTAATGTAATCACCCGTGTTAGGATAAGGTTGATTTTACCCTTTGCTCCATGAGCAGATCTCTGCTGTTTGTAAGAGGAACGTACAACGACTTGGGCCGATGTATATGTCCCCACAGAGTCAAACAAATCCCATTCCAGATGCCTAGAACAAAGCAATTTGCTGAGCTCTTCCCCATTGGCGCACAGCACCTTGTCTCCATAGAACATTTGGCAACTGTAATCCCATGACTTTGAGCCCACTACTTTATGGGAAATTAAACAAAAATACTTTAACTACATCAAGAATAAAGAAGAGAATAAAAATGTCCTGTTATGACAGGCCTATCAAAATGCCAGCAACATGTCATCGTGTTTAGAGATTCCATGTCTTAAATCTAACTTAATTGTTTACCAGAGGAAATCGATACAATGCAAACACTGGATAATAGATTTGCATCTCTCTTCTGGCCACCTGATTAGCATAAGGACTCCAGGCAGTCAGCAACCACCAGAGAAAATGCCTGGAAATTAAGTAGAAGAAATCATGAGCAGTGATGTCAACTTGAAGAAGTGAGACAGCAGTTCTCAAGAGCATCATTCTGTGACAGAGCAGTCACACCAGACAGAAGCTGGAATGATTAGGCATGAAAATGGATTGTCATGATACTATTAGGGCCATAATAACTGAGGAAAAAGAACTTAATGACCTCCCGATTTGTGATTTGCGAAGTGCTTTCAACCTGCTACCATATGAAATTGCAGCCTTTAGAAGGACAGAATGGAAGGAAAGACATTATCTCTGCAACATTAGCTTGTGCCTGCGTCTAGAGTCGGTGACCTTTGCTATCTACATAATTTTGGATATCTCCTGGGATACCAAATCTATCTACCTCCTTTCAGATCTTTTCCCTAACTTCCCAACTCACCACCCTTTGACCTTTTTATCACCAGGGTCAATATTTCTGATTCTGTACCACAGGGTACCTCAGGTCTTCCATAGGTATAAGATAGATTTTTGAGAGATCCGTAATAGCAGAGGGATTCATCTCACCTAATTTCAGCCATCTAAAATTTGGGTGTCTAGACTAAGCCAAGTATCCAGGCTCTCTAACAGTCTCCAGGGAAATGGCCGCTTTCAGAGAATGATGATTCATTTCATTTGGAGACAAATACCCTCTTCACAGTCATAACTCTTAGATATTCTACTTAATGGGATATTCTACTCAGCCCAAGAGATGGTTGGATATATTTGTGTTTCAGAGCTCTCTCCTGCTGATACACACCACCTCTGAAATGGATGTTGGAGCTGTAGATATATGTTAGGCATAAACTGAAGAGGACAAATCACGCAGCGCAGCAGTTTCAAAGCAGAAACAAAACCGCCTACATTAAGCTGTCTTCACGAGATAAATTATATCAACTACTATTCATAGGGATGGTTTGATGGGTAAGAATTCCACTGAAGGCACACAAACACCTCCATTGTATTGAGCCTTGGGTACTATGAATTGTGTTGGGGATCTCTACTGTACATGCACACACACGCTCACGTTTCTGAAAAAAAAACAAAAACCAGTCGGTGTGACCATACTCACTCGTTACACACTACATAACAGAAAAATGCTTTCAGATCATTCAGGTCACACAGTTTAAAATTCTGTGTAATAAAAATGCCCTGCTGACATTATAGTGACGCATTATAAAATATTGAAAAATCCACATTAGGATTACTAAGTTTGGATTTTTATTCTTAAGCATGTCCACTGTTGAGGGATACGCTCTTTGGAAAAGGCTGTTTCCTTGTACAAAGTTGGTTTCATTGATGAGCTCTTTGGTGCTTGAGAACTGCTTAACATTAAACCCACAATTAACTTTCATTGACTTCAGGAATTAAGGACGAATTTGAGTGATTTGGTAAGTAGAGGTAATTTGCTGAACTAGGACTTAAATGCTGGTTCAGCTGAAATGCACACGTTTCTTCCAATATGTTTTCCATTGAATTTTATCGGTCTTTTATAGAGCTTATAGAATCTTCTTGTTCCACAAAACCACATTTTGAGCCACCCCTAAACCAACTGCAACCATTTAATGGGTAGGAACTTTCACAGTGAGAATAAACTTTGGAAAACAGCTTAAAGCCTCAAAACCAATGTTTTTCTGTTCCTATCAAGTGTTAGGCAGAGCTCAACCTGTAACTGGTTACATCAGCATCGGATACAGCCGATGTTTACAAAAGCCAAGGATCAGTCCCCAAGAATTCAATGCAAACCAGTCGAAGACTGCACTGAGCTCCAACCTTAAAATAGATTTATTTCAGCACAGATGTAAAATACATGTAACTGTCATCAAGTGAAATAAAACAGCTGATACTGTGATAGATATTTTAATAACAGGTGCAGCAAAATATTAATCCTCAAAGTGTGGCACTTCCAATTTACTTGACAGCACAACCGGGTTTCTTTTTCCACGATGTGTTCGTCTGTTTTGTATTTGGTAAACTGCACATCTCACCCCAATGAATATTAAAGAAAGAGGTTTTGGAAAACATCTACCATTCTGATGAAACATTTTGTCATTCATGTGCTGTCAGACTCTTCTCAGAAAAATAACTTATCATCTTATTGCTAAGCAAGCACTGCTTTTCTTAAGGACTCATCAAATCTCCTCATTAACCTTTCAAAACACCTCCTCCCTCCAACCAGAGTAGCCACTCATGAGGTTGCTAACTGGCAGTTATCGCAAGGAGAATTCCTGGGAAAGATATCCTTTTCCAGCACTTCTTTCCTTCCCCAACTAATAACATCATCTGCAACATTATTTACAGCACTATTGCACGCAACAAGCACCTGGTCATCACAACTTTGCCTTTGGGGGTGATTTAATGAAGAAATAATTATTTTTTTGTGAAGAGATTTTTCCGTAGTTATTGCAGCCTGAATACTAAGAATTACTTTGGTGAGGACCAAGTTCTCTTCATTTTCATCTCCTGTAAAGTTATTAAATACAAAACCTATTAGTTTATCCCTAAAATATTTCCCCCCTTGTGCAAATAGCCCCTCCCAGAAAGAAATGATGACCAAATAAATTTGTGCTCTTTCATTCAGGGATAGACAGAGAATTTGTCAAGTGCTATTGAATTTTTCTGGATCAAAGGAATAATGTAAGCACAATATAAGTCATCTCTAACAGGACTGGAAGTTACTACCTTTAAAACATGTCACCTATATTTCTCCCCCCAGTTCCTAGACTTGTTTGGCTCACTGCCCAAGCAACGCTGAGTTCTTTTCCTTGGCCACAGGAGGGCTCTCCTAATTCTCTGTTACTGCAGAAGAAACATCTGATTGAGTTTCAAAACATTACAAAAGAAAACCTGTTTATAGTTCCCTGAATGCAACAAAAAATGCAACCAAAAGCAGAGAGTTCACTAGTTCATGCAAAGCTCTGCACGGAGACAAAGTGCATTTTACTGCCCCTTCCTCTTTAACAGCAAAAATGTCACCACAGTATGAGAGGAATCTCACTGAACAGAAAATTTCCTTTTATACGTAAGACTGTGAACTGCACAAGAGAATACAGGGTTGATATGAGCAGTGAAGCCCGTCCTCACCACGCACTCCTCCCCACACCGCATCGTTGCACTCTGAAATCACTACAAAAGGGAATTCATTTTTCAGACAAGTGTGCTTTCAGTCCTCTGTCATCCCTTTTCCAACTCATTTCCCCACCTCAAGACCAGACCCCCTGGCTGGTTCAATTTGGTCCTGATGAAAACACTGATGAATCGATCCATTTTATCCTTTTCACATTAAAGTTGCTCCCGTGGAAAGAGGAGATCACGTAAAGCTTTTGATTCCCCGGTGGGGAGAGGCACGATATGCCCACGCTGCCATGAGGGCTTACAGACCATTCCCAGTTGAGAATTTCGGACAAAGCGTTCCTATTTTTCCTAGTTTTTGTTGTGTTTTGTTCTTGTTGTTGGCTTTTCAGGGTTTGGTTGGGGTTTTTTTGTGTGTGGAGGGTGTTGTTTTGGTTTTTTTTTAACCAAAAGGACTGAGTTAAAGTTCAATTGTCTTGTAGAAACAGAACAGTTATCCAATCTTTTCTCAGGGCAGTATTTCCAGTGCCAAAACACGATACAAGCAGCTTTAACCACCCCAGAATAATGATTTGGGATGGACTTTTCCTTGTCGTGAGGGAAAACCAGCTGTGGTGGTGGACCACGGTGGATGAGTGTTTGAAATCACTTAAGGAATCACCACCAAAGATATTAGTAAAAGTGATTTTAATATGAATTTGGAAAAGTGTAACTTAACAAAGTTTGATGGTAAAGTTCTCTGTGTTACTACGTGAGAAAAAAATACAAAGGACTATGCCATTTTGGGGGGGCATGAGTGATTATGGATCCTACACAACTCTGAGATAGCAGCAATTTAAGATTTACTAGCACTATTACAGTAAATCACAAGATCAGGGAGCTGGAACACCTTGCTTATGAAGAAAGGCTGAGAGAGTTGGGGTTGTTCAGCCTGGAGAAGAGAAGGCTCTGGGGAGACTTCATAGAGGTCTTTCAATACTATAGAAGGAGCCTTTCAGAAAGATGGGGACAGTGTCTTGAGTAGGGCCTTTTGTGGCAGGACAAGGGATGATGGGTTTAAATTAAAAGAGGGGAGATTTAGACTAACTATGAGGAAGAAATTTTTGACATGGAGGGTGTTGAGACACTGCCCCAAGTTGTCCAGAGCGGTGGTCGCTGCCCAATCCCTGGAACCATCCCAGGTCACGTTGGCTGGGGCTCTGAGTAACCTGCTCTAGTTGCAGATGTCCCTGCTCCCTTCAAGGGGGTTGGACTAGATGAGCTTTAAAGGTCCCTTCCAATCCAAACCATTCTATGATTCTATGATGATTTTTAACAATATTTAATCATCAGCCATTTCTCAGAGTGATTTAATAAAATTTGCTATAATCCACATAGCAACTTGGTTAAAGATTTGAGAATGGCAAGATTCACATGGGATACATGATAAGAGTTTCCTAAATCAAATCATACACACAATTACACACACACACAAAGAGATTAAATCATATACACAAATGCACATATAGAGACAAATATAAAGGTTAAATTGTACACACACACGCACATAGATACAGAGATTAACCCTTGACCAAGCTGTTCATCTCCTACTGCACTTGCAGTAAATCACAGTGAATTATTCACTCTTCTCCGGCACTTGCCAGAGGACAATAGTCGGTCCCTCCAGAAAATCTGTCCAGAGATGTCACAACTCTGGAGGAGACACTGGTTCACCACTCTCTGTGCTTGTGGAGAGGTCAAAGGGGGCTCACTTAGGCTGTCATTTTTATGGGATAAAGTGGTTGACTCGTAGTCAAATGACATGCAATGGAGAGGTGGCAGGACACTCCTTGTACCCACAACTTCCTTTGTTCATTGATAAATGTGTTTTGGAAAAGCCACCTGTTATTTATGTGTTCATCACACGATCAGTGTTCCAAACGCAGCTGTATTGACGTTTCCCCAGTGTGGATTTTCAGATAGAAACTAGAGCAGGTCTTTGCCCGGCCATAGCTCAAGCCTTCACCTCCTCCAGAGCCTGCGCCAAACCACCACCAGTGTGGTCAAGGGGTCAAGCACACCCATCAAACTTGGTTAGGGTCTTTCTTAGGATCACTAGTTATAGGACTGTAAGATGATTGACTTTGGTTTTTGTTCTTTTCTGTATTTGGCTGCAATTTTGTCAGGTATTTCCGGCTCCTTCCAAAGCGGGCGGCGATCCAGGCAGCAGGAGTTTCCCAGGCAATACGAGTTTCGGGTACAGTTAGAGAGTGATGAATCATCCTAACTCATTGTACTGTACCCAGGACAAGAAAATAACAGATGCCCAAACTCGCTGCATCTGTATCTCAAAGAGGAAGACAGTGTTGGCTGATCCTGACACTGCCATATGGCCCATGGGGCTGCACCTGCACAAGGGCCCTGTTTCACTCAGCTTTGCCCCTTATCTTTGTGACTCCCTGCTCAACCAAAATCTTAGGTATATTCTGAATCAAAATCTCTTTTCTCTTTTGCCTGGCTGCACTATAAGGAATTTTATTGACACGCAGACAGCACGGCAGCTTTCATAGGCCTCACAGGAAGATGCCCACCACCAAAAGGACACCAGCTTGAATAAATAGTCCTGACTGTGACTATTTTAACTCAGATTCTTTGAGTTACTCTAACACAGATAGAAAAACTACCTAGAATAACGGATAAACAGATTTTCTTGGCCTCTGTGACTCTGCTTTTGTCTTTGAATAAAGATTAGCTAGTTGGGCTGGAACGCCCTACGGGTCATTTAAATTACAGTTTAACAATTTGATCTGAATTCCATGGGATTTTTAGCTTATTACATGATAGAAAATGTAGACTGGAAAAAAACAAAGGTGCAAAATCCAGAGCAGGAGTTTACATCTGTTTTCTAGACTTCTTGGAAATCTGCAGTTTCCTGAATGAAATAAGCGATTGCAATCTTAAATTTTAGATGTTGATTAGCTTATCCTACAGGCTCTTATGATATCATTGGTATATTACAGTCAATAATTATATTTCTGTGTATTACACTTAATAATAATATTTCTGTGCTTGGACCTGCAGTAGGTCATCTGCAAACACAGCCTGGAAGCTCTGAGTGAGAACACTCTGACCATGTAGATGTGCAGCAGTCTCTTCCTGTGAGGTAAGCACCTGGAGAACCTTAGAGCCACCGAAAGAACCAGGCACACTTCACTATAAAGTGTACATTTAAATTGGATTAATGTATACATGGTACAACACTAGCAAATGCTTCTAAGAGGAGCCTGAGGTATCTTGACTTAATTGCAGCTGTCTACACTATGCAGATCTAAAGTTAGCTAAGCCAAATTCTTTTTCCACCTCTGATTATGAGCAAAGGTAATTCCTCTAATACAGCCCTGTGAGTTTAATGTTAAAATTCCCCTCCCCACTGAAATCAATAGCTGAGTGTTCCTTCACACCAAGAAATCCATGGTTTCATTTGAAATAATTGATTATTTTATGGAGTTGAAAAAACAGTCCATTTTACCTTCTTCAGATAAAAACTAATAGCCTCCTTATAAGAAACTTCTGAGAATGAGAAGCAAGCTGCATTTGTCAGAAGAAAATACTACTTCTCTTCAGAAGAATTGCACTAGTTTTTATGGATTATGTTCCCTAAGAGTCCTTGCTGGAGGCAAAATCTGTAGAAAATATGAACCAAGACATCCAACTGATAGATGGGCATTGCTCAGGCCAGTTGTCCTCTGAGCTGCAGATGATGTGAATGGGATGAGATCGTTTGTCTCAGTTTAACGGCCCATAGAGCAGCTGTCAGTGGCAGAGAAATCTCCAGGCTCCCTTAAGAGTCAAGAGGGATCTAGTTGGTGCAGTTAGTGGACTCTACAGGATGATTTCTGTCACCATAAAGAAGATACTTAAACTGGGTCTGATAAATTGTCTTCTAAAAGTCTCTCTCTCACCATTAATTATAAAGGTAACCTGGGCTGACCTACTCACTGGGACGTGTCTGTACTATAAATGTCTAAACTGAGGGACAGGAATCCCATTTGTAGGGAAAGAAAAGTCAGGCCCAAAAAAATCTTTCCCATAGAAACAGCCTCAGTTTGTGGAGAGCTGAACACTTTCACTGGGGCTTTGCTTTCGCTTTCAGTTTTGTACAATTTTCCATCACGACGCTTATTACGGCTACACAGAAACCCTGCTCCTAATCATAGCGTCTTTACTTAATGAATGATTAGTTCTCACCAACCAATAGTACAAATGAAGAGAAAAGTGAACGATGAATTAGAAATAACTTCCACAGTTCTACTTACACATCATTCAAACAGCATGATGCTGGCTTTTTCATCTCTAAAACTAGTCATCATTTAATCTGGGGCCTCCTGATGGACAGGCCTTGACAAACCACCCAACAGAACCAGCATTGCTCCAAGAGATCAAGGGCAGTTTTTCATGTCATTAGTATGTGTAGCTGTGTCCTGCTCCCCAAAATAACTGCCAGTCTATGAAGTAGGAAGTACTCATGCAGATAATTACCCACATGCTGAAGAACTGATGTGCATAGAATCGTTTTGAATCATTTAGGTTGGAAAAAGACCTTCAACAGCATGGAGTCCAACCACTTATGTTCTTCAGAAGAATTTGCAGAGACCAAACTAAAATGGTTTATCCCAGATCACAGCTGTTCACACCCAACTCTGGGCACAAGGAGAATGAAGAGATATCTTGAACACACCTTTAATGTGTTTGGTACGTGCAGTGCTGGTTTAGAGGAGGCTGCACATCTTTCCTGTGATGGAAAGAGACTGACCTTTTGGTGATTTGCTTTAAGCCTAAAATTAACAGAATTTGGAACCAAAGCTGTCTCATGTTACAGACCAGCCCAGTAAAACACACTGTGGGAAAGCTGAAGCAGTAGTTGCCGGCTTGATACTCAGGGCTGAACCTGAAGTATCTGGGCCATTACACGGTGTCTTTCAGTGCTGTGAGCTCAACGGTCATAACTTCACCTGCTGACCTCACAAATCCATGGACTGTGATCAAGCGCACAAGAAACTGTATCAAACTAACCAGATAAACAACAGCACCAAAGCAACCCATTTTGCCCTATTTTCTGGACCCTGTAGGAGTTCAACTGCTCATGAATAATAACCTGGCGGTGCTGGAAAAAAATAAGATTCATAGAAAGCACTCAAAAAAAAAAAAAAAGATCCAGCTACTGTAAAGTGCTGAGTTTGGGGATTTTCTGTTGCACAGATTCCATTTGCATAGAAAACAGATTTTTATTTTTCAGAGTTTACACTTGTACTGTTAATACAGCCCATCAGGCTCGGGACTGATGTGATTTGAGGAGCATTAGTTATGAGCAGAAAATCTCATTGAAGCCCATGCTTTCCAGAATAGATAAAAAAGGAAGGAAGGAGGCAATAAAGCAACTATAAACTCTGATTGTTTAGAGGATAAAAAACTCTTCCTTCCTGATCATGTTGAGATCTGCATAGCGTTTACCCCAAGAAACATGCTGATCTGATTTCACTTCTAGATACTATCATAATAAGGAAATCAATAATAACAATACGATTTACAACCGCAAGGCAGACTTCTAGTTTTCATTTCTGAGATTAGAAGTGCCCCAGAAAATGAGAACTCATTAGTCTCCTAAAAGCTTTCATTAATGGGCTGGTTGTAACAGCAAAAATAAAGGAAAATCTACTATTCCAGAAAGCAGCAGGGAATCTACGTACACAGAATGTACATGGATTTGCAGAGAGCGAGGTACAGAAAATTCAGGTTTCCAAGACAGAGCTCATAACATTCCATGCATGGCCAGCAGAGGAACATAAGTATCTCCATGGATCAGTTCATTCTATGAGGTGATTTCCTCCTAACAGCAGCTACCCCTCTGGAAGTACCTGCCTGTACCACTGGTCTGTAAAAAGCAGTGAGTAGTTCAGCTATAGACAGACACTTGGGTGAACGGTGCCTCTCCAGGAAGTCAAAGTGTTTGAGCAAGGCCCCAGCAGGCCAGAAACTGTCCCAGCATCTTTCCTGCCCTTGTTTGGATACCTACAGGGCATTCTCTTGCCTGCAGATACCATGTGTCCTCCTCTCCCAGCTGCAGCAACATAAGCAGCCCTCTTTGAGTTTATAATGTGACTCAAATTGTCCTTTTCTCTACTGATAAAAGAGAGATTTTGTAATGTTATCAAAGAAGCCTACCTGCACTTGAGCGACTATTTCAATTCTCAGAAGCCAGAAGTATGAATAGCCCCTACCTTCGTGATCCCATGAGGAAATAAATGTTTCTGAACTGCATCATCTACACGATGTGCTGCTGATAAAAATATTTGCATCTTTTTAGCATTAGATTCCTTCATTATGAATCATTAAAAATGATCTTCAGTCGGAGAGAAGGCTGAGAGGGAATCTTATTCATGTCTATAAATATCTGAGGGTGTCAAGAGGAAGGGAACAGACTCTTTTCGTTGGTGCCCAGTAGTAGGACAAGGAATAACGGGTATAAGCCAGAACATAGGAGGTTCCACCTCAACATGAGGAGAAACTTCTTTCCTGTGAGGGTGACGGAGCCTGGAACAGGCTGCCCAGAGAGGTTGTGGAATCTCCTTCTCTGGAGACTTTCCAAACCTGCTTGGATGTGTTCCTGAGTGGTCTGCCCTGGGTGATCCTGCTCTGGCAGGGGTGTTGGGCTAGATGATCTCTAGAGGTCCCTTCCAACC
Organism: Baryphthengus martii; assembly: GCA_013396935.1. Classification (NCBI taxonomy): domain Eukaryota; kingdom Metazoa; phylum Chordata; class Aves; order Coraciiformes; family Momotidae; genus Baryphthengus; species Baryphthengus martii. Next base: position 68,175 of record VWZK01000092.1, on the reverse strand, counting down.
CCTACCATTCTAGGATTTCTATGATTTCTAGTACACAAATTGCAGAAGCAGGGCAGAAGCCCATAGCAGGGCAAATGAAACGTTACGTACCAAGTATCAAGTGATAGGATGAGAGGAAATGACCTCAAGTTATTCAGGACAGGTTTACGTTGGATATTAGTGAAAAATTCTTCACCCAAAGTGTTGTCAAGCCCTGGAACAGGCTGCTCAGGGAAGTGGTGGGGTCCCCATCCCTGGAGGGGTTTCAAAGCTGTGTCGATGCGGTGCTGAGGGACATGGTTTAGTGGTGCCCTGGCAGAGCTGGGTTAACGGTTGGACTTGAGGCCTTTTCCGACCAGAATGATTCTATGATTCTATGCCCATTCTGAGAAAAGCATTTGCTGCTTTCCATAACTGAACCCAGTAGTTCTTCAGAACAGCATTTTCCTCAGATAATTACTATTCAGTTTATGAAAGAAACACAAAAAAATGGAGGCCAAGGGCTACAAAAAGAAAACTTTTATGATACCTTAATAGCACTGAAATCAATGTAAGCAGAGAAAAGGCCTGATTATACAAACAGGTGGGGTAGAATTAATCTCACCTAATTTCAGGCATCCAAAGTGGAGGGTCAGTTTTAGCCTACTTCTTTTGGAGTGTGAAAATCTCTGAATTTACTGAGACCAGCCTCTCCCTTCATTTTCTGATTCGGCATGACTTAAAGAAATTGATTTGAAGGAGGTTTGTTTCATTTATGGATTTAATGTTTTAAATACACAGATTTTCCAAAGATGTCCAAGTTTTTACCTTGTCAAAAGAAAACATTTACATTTATGTAAATTTAGAGTTATTTTTATTCCCCTCTGGCAGTAATTGTTGAGAATTAAACACATTCCTAACGTCAAAATCTGTAAAGTTGGAGTTAAGAGAAATATTGAAAGAAAGCATTCATCTTGTTCTAAAAGGCACCAGGAGTCAGCAGGTTTCTCCTCAGGGATGTGCCTATAACAGAACTGGTGAGCTCTAGAGGGAGTTCCACCACCCATCAATGTCTGATGGATACCTGGAAATGCAGATCCCATCAGATTATTATTGATCCCCCCTGAGGGTTATTAGGTTTTCACTCCGTGTATTTTATACTCTCATTGGACTTGGCTGTCGACAGATGAGTCAACTACTGAAAAATATATGTGGTCAATCATGATAAGATTAGAAGAGACTGAGAAGTTTCCATCTCTTCTGAGACCTAATAAAGGGCCATCAGCTCGAATGAAACTCAAACTGTCTTCGCTTAAATCAGTTTCAGCATGTAAGAAAGGAACTCATCTTAAAAATGGGCTGTGATAACAAGTGCTTATCTGATTGTACCCTAAATAAAACATCCTGCTGCTTTTCTTCCAGGCTAATGTTATTTTTTTATTTTTTTTTTTAATAAAAAGTTATCCAGTTAAGTGAGGTCTGGTTTTGAAGGTTTTAATACACTAGGAAGTACATTAGGAAAACGGAAAGTAAAGGCACTGAATTTAGGTGCATGCAAAGCTAGTGAGCTTTGTATTACTTTTTTGCTACTACGTATTGTTATTTTCAATCTGGGTCGTATTTAGAAATAAATCTACTAACAAGATCATGTTGAAGTGCTTCTTTACACTTGTGTCTGTTGTTAAATACTCTGCCTTGCTAACAACTGCCAAAAATAGTGCTTATCTAGATGTACCAAAAGTTTTCAACTTTAAACAGTGACTGCGACACAGTAGCCAATAAAGACAAATGAAAGATTTAAAAGCACTTTGTTTTTAAAAATAGATATCTCATGACAATTGCTTCTTCATGAAGTCTTAAACCAATGAGCTTGTGCAGAAATGGCTGCAGGAAAAGAAAATCTTAACGTCTCCAAGACATCCATCCCAGCCCTGAACTTAAGAGCAATGCCCAGCTCTAGATCCTGCTCTATCTCATCTCCATCACTCTCATCTTTCTAACAGCTTGACAGGCTCAGGGAGATGAATAAGGACTGGTGGGGACTTCTAGACACCCGTGACAAGGAAGATGTAGACAAGGACCTGTGGGTCTAAGGAGGAAGACAGAGGGACAGAGAGAATATCCTTTCTTTCTACAGTCTGTGAAAGAGCAGGAAGAAAGAGGAGAGACAGTAGAGGGAGAGCCTGGAGAAGAAAGGAAAGATACATAGTCCATCCATCCCCCAATTTCTCAGCCCCTTCTTGTGCAGTGAAATTTCCAAATTTCATTGACTCCTTACCCTCTCCGCTCTCTATCAGGAACCAGCTCAGCCAAATCTCTTCCTTTGCAAGGAGCAGCAAATTTATTTCACCAGGGGCAATCACAGAATCTAGAATAATAAAGTACAGCTACTCAACACAGCCAGCGGCTGCAGGGTTGTGAGAGACAAGGAGTCCTGTCTGCAAGCTGACACTGTCTCAAAACTAATTCTGATTTCAAAAATACAACAAAAAAAAGAGGAAAGCACTGGGAAGAAGGTAGTGAAACAACACTGACTTGAAATTACTCAACATGATAAAACAGCCTGGGGAAGAAAAACATCGCTTCCCCACATCAGGCCTTTGGTAGCACCTAGTTAAGGGGGCCATGCTTCCTCCACCCCCTGGTAACTCAGCTGGAGAGGACAAAAGGCAGTAAGTACAGCGGAGAACGGTTATTTGCAAGGTGCAATGCAATTAGGGGCCGGAGGACAAATAAAAAAATAACAACTGAAACCCAAGTAATGTTTAAAATTTGGCCTTGAAAAATAATAAAGCAAGCACAGGAGAAAAAATAATCACGTGGAGCGTTATTCCAGTCCCTGAAGCCAGAGTTGATGGCACTTGAGATGGAGTCTGCTGGAAGCCACAGAAGTACAAGCAGAAACGGGAAGAGAGTGTTCAGCTCACGCTGGGGCTTCTGAGGGAGCAGAACTGAGCCCCGATACTCGTGCAGAGCACTTGGCCCAACAACAAATGAGCAACCAAGAACAGAGTGTGGAAGGTGAAGGAAAGCATTGATTAAGACTGGTCTGACATGAAGGAAAAATAAAAAAAAAAGAGGTGAGGAATGTAGCACTTCTGATGCTTATTAACAAACTGCAAGATTTCAGGAAGGGAAGTGCTGTGTATATCCCAAGGGCTGTCATGGTAACAAAAGTAGCAGCATTTGTGTCTCATTATTAAACTCTATAATTGCATGTGCTGAGGTTTTTGACCACATACCTCTCTGAGGTAAACCCCACAGCTGACCACTTCTTAGGTTTTATGTCAGAATATCCTGCAAAAATTCACTGGGGTCCTTCAGAACCAGACTGACTCAACAGCTTTCTTAACTCAGGTCACTCGGCCCTCATTTCAATTTTTTTTCCAGTCAGGGTTTTTTCACAGGTTTGAGAATTTCCAGCTGTTGTTCAAAGCCAGTTTTGCAGATCAGATGGAGGCTGGACGCTACCAGGTAAGACTTCTGTAGCTGTTGTCTTGCCCACATCATTATTTCCTTTCATGACAATCTTGTCTGCATTGACCATTATTTAGTTAAGCTAATACATTTATCCAATAAACACACCAACAACCACAACAATTCAGAGCATTCTTAAGTAGTATTTATGATATCCTGGGCTGTACCAAAAGAAACATGGCCAGCAGGTCAAGGCAAGTGATTCTGACCCTCTGCTCTTGTGAGACCCCACCTGGAGTACTGCATCCAGCTCTAGAGCTCCCAACACAAGAAGGACACGGATCTGTTGGAGAGGGTTCATAGGAGGGCTACCAAGATGGTCAGAGGACTAGAACATCTCTCCTATGAGGACAGGCTGAGAGAGTTGAGCTTGTTCAGCCTGGAGAAGAGAAGGCTCAGAGAAGACCTTATAGTGGTCTTTCATGACCTGAAAGGGGCTACAGGAAAGCTGGAGAGGGACTTTGCAAGAAGTCCTGTAATGATAGGATGAGAGGTAATAGTTTTAAACTGGAAGAGGGTAGATTTAGATTGGAAATAGGAAGGAAATTCTTCACTCTGAGGGTGGTGAGGCACTGGAACAGGCTGCCCAGGGAAGCTATGGATGCTCCATCACTGGATGGGATTTATATCCAGGTTGGACAGGGCTCTGAGCAGCCTGGTTTCGTGGGAGATGTCCCTGCCCATGGCAGGGGGGTTGGAACTAGATGATGTTTAAGGTCTCTTCCAACCCAAACCATTCTATGATTCTATGGTTCTATGATTCTGATCCTATGAAGAGCTGTATACATGGAACAGATAAAGAAGACAGGCATTTTTATTTTGCTCATCCCCTCACCCTTGCTACAGAAAAACCCAAACCTTTTAAATACCATCAGGTCTTCTACAAGCTAATAGGGCAGAAAGTGATTCTAGACCATGTAACATGCCAGCCACTGTCAGGGTGGTGCCAACGTGTATATATTCCGTTTTCTCTACATTAAAACACACAAGTGCCACATTTGGTAAGGGAAGAAAGTAGTTACTAGAGCATGGGGGCAGAGAGAGAGAGGAATTTCAAATCTACTTCCAGCTAAAGCTGTGATCTCAGGCAAGTTATCTCCCTTGTTATTTGTGCTTCCCATAGGCACTGAATTCACCCATTGTGAACACCTCAGCACTTCCTTCCCCCAAACCATTCCTCTTATTCCCTGGAACTTGACACCAGCCACAAAAATCCAAATTTAATTCTTCAGTTTTCCATGGAGTTATGAGTTTCACCTTTGGGTCTCCAAGATTTCTGCAGAAGATCAAATGAAAATATCAACGCCTAAGAGCTCCAGCTAAAAGCAAGAGCAGTTACATCAATCAATTGCAAAGTTCTCATGTTGCACGTGGGCTTGCAAAGCTACCATGGGATATTTAAAACTTTTGCAATGCAAAAATGACAGCTGCTTACTTTTAATTGCTCTGGTTTTGGTAGCAACCAAGTACCGCAGGCAGGCTGCAGAGTGAGAACGTCTCGTATTCTAATATTCCTCCAGTGATTGGCTTTGAATTCTTGGCAAATCATTTGACTTTTCATCATATGTAAGCCAGAGACAAAAATATCCACTCCTCAATTTCCATGGATTCTGTAAGAATATTTTTGCTATTAATTTTTTACATTTTAAACTACAAAAAAACTAACCAGAAAAAAAAAAGATTCCAATTTGTTATAATACTGGGCACAGGAAGTAGTTGAAAACGATGGGCTTCAAGTAAAATAATTTGTAATAGTCAAGCCTCCCAAAACGAGATGAAGAGCTACAAAGTGCTCTGAAAGCTGCAATGCACATTAAAAATCAAATATTCTTTCCTTGTCTCTTCTGTGGATTATGGGTCTGCAGAAAAACAAAGTAATAGATGCTATAATGCTGCACACTTTTTTCCTTAACCGCATTTTTTAAAATAAAATGGACACATTTATTTCATTTTCTTGTAGATGTTGATGAAATTCTCATGATTATACTGCAAAAATAGAAGGCATAATCATTTCTGCTGTTCACGTTTCCACTGATGCCCCTGAGCTCTCTCTCTCCCCATTGAAAACGGTCATAAAATCTTATCCTCCAGGTTAGGGAAACAGTAGCCAGAAGTTTAATAACAGACATAACTATCTTAATTCGTAGCATAGTCTTATAAAAAAATCATTGCTTTTTATAAAAATATATATACTGGGTGAATTTCTGTATCACTTATCTCAGAGATGTGTATCCAAAGTAGCACAACAAGCTTTTAACAGCAACCTGCAAAACTGTATCCGAGACAGCTTCACAAGAAATTAAGTAAAAGAAAAACATTAATTAATCAAAACAACATGAGCGAACATAAGCCCGGTCTGAGTGGTTTGGGCAGGCTCTTTCAAGAAGGAATGACAAGCACTTTAGGTGCAACTCTGGCATGTAAAATAGCATTTCCCCCCTCTGAAACTCAAGACTTCCAAGACCTTTTGGAGAAATAGGGAGAAAAGATTTTGTGAGAATCCTGCTTAAATCACTGGCTTTATTTACCCACAAAGAAAATGGAGATTTGTGCAAAGGTTTCAGTTAAGTTGAACAAGAACAGGATATATTTTTTCTGGAGAGATGACAGCAAAACCCACCCATCATACTCCAAAATCCTACAACTCAAAGGTTTCAAAATTCACCCAGTGGCTACTTGAAGAACAATTTCAGCATAACGACACTTTTCATTCTTAAAAGAATCATGTATTTATAGATACATATGCATACATTTTTATATATATATATATGTATGGATATTAAAAAAACCACAGTGGATTGCTCAGCCAAGAAGCCACCCATCTCAGCCCAAAATCTTGCTTTCAGCTTGCTAATACAAATTTCAGAGACCTGATGCCCACTGAAGCGTTGCTACACATTGAGGATTCATCTAAAGATTTCATACCCACGCACACAGTGGTAAACTCAGCAGCAGTCTCCTTGAGCAGATGAATAATGGAATTGCAACGACATCTCCCTTCTGATATTAACTCTTTCCCCTTTATTTACACAGAAGGCAGAAAGTAATACTCTTCCACATGCTGCTAAATTACCTCAGGGATGCTTTCAAAGAAAGAGAAGGTTCTTAGGAGTATGATTAATTTCCTGTAACTCTAGATATTGCAGTGTAGACATCTGCAGCTGAGTGGGCCTTAGGCTGCCTCTATACCCGATTAAAAAAAAAAATTGGCTCATTTAAAAATACCAAAATGGTCCTATTGGTTCTGATTAAAGGTCCACCTACTACTTCTTCCTTTCTCCAACAGCAGCTGTAAGTAAACACTTAGGAAAGAACACAGGAACGGGAGACACATAAGGACTCTCCCAGCCTCCAGATTCATCTCAGAGGATTTTCTGAACAAGACGAGGTGTCTCTGGTACAGTAAAGCAGCACGCCTTTAACAGTGTTAGCAGTCAAGAGCTCAGCTTCCAAATGCTTGGCCTTACGTACCAGGGACACCTGCACGAGATGGAGTTTCAGGAGGATGAAGACACAGTTCCTTACGGTGTTCTTTAGAGGGCTTTCGGGAGGACAAACAAATCCAGAGCTAGGCCAGCAGGTTTTTTACAGCTGCTATTTAGAGCCAAGAAATGCAATTCCTGCAGCACATGAATGAAGCCAAGACACCACACAACATTTACGCCACTAGGAATTGGTTTCTCATTTGTCTTTTTCTCTTGGCTCTGAGTACATGCCCTTGAAATATTTACATCCATAAATAAACTTTCTAACGTGCTTATGCACATGAGCAACTTTTCTCGGTGGAATGTATCACGAATGAATGAGTCTTTTCATACAGGTAAGGATCTATAAAGGGTGAAGTGGTTGAAGAGTTGAGGTCCTAGTGGCTTACATCAACCGTGTTAACGTTTTCCATTATCATGTTCTTACACAGCCAGCTTCCACGCTCCGAAAGTTTAATGAGTAAGACGAATGCCTGGAGTTAAAAAATAAATCACATCGCTCTTATTTTGTAGTGGAGTAAGAAATTTGAGCGCTGTAGAGCTGGAGCTTTGGATTTTGACTAGCTTTAGTGCTTGACTATTTTTTCATACGTGGGGCTATACAATAAGATGTCCCCACCTCAGAGTTGGAGGCCAAGGCAAAGCAATTCCATGCATAACAGGTTATTCAGAAAACATCGATCAAGTGATGCAGTCGAGAGCTAAACAAGGAGGGATGAGCTGTCAGCTGCAGCTCTACAGCAGCTGAGTTATATAAGATCAACCTGTGATCCTTTGTCTGGGTTCACACTATCGTCCACAGCAGGCCAGGACAGCATCTCTAAGTAAGAAGGACCCTACCACTTTCTCTTCCTCAAACTGTCCGCTGGCTTCTCAAACAGCTGTGAGCACATTTTACAACATCCTAATAACAGATGGTAGAAGGTCACCCTTTTTGTTTTGCTTTCAGTAGACACCAGTGACATAAGGCAGTGCTGGCAGGTAGGATTTTATACACGGCACCTAAGCCACACCGAGTTTAGAATTATACCTTCACAAAGAAAAAGATGGAGCCCAGTCCCACCTTGGCTTGTCTATAAGGGGAATCTGTCTCTGAGCATGCCTCAGGGACACTCCTCCAAAAGAAGCATGGAAACATCATCAAAAGCAGGGAGATGAACGCAAGACACCTCTTGGATGTCACCAAGAGCCCATCATAAGGCTCACTCCTTAACCGCAGAGCCACCTCAGTCATGAGGTCATAAGGTCTTGAGCATTTCATTGAAATCAGAAACAAAGAGAAAAATTCGCATTCTAGTCCTTCTCTCCCGTTCCCTAATAATAGTTATCCTCCAGCACTACGTATTTTAGACATCCTTCCAAAGAGTGCAGTTTGTAGCATCACTATTTTTACGTGGGTTTACTCTCTAGATTAGCCACAGCGTTATTGCACTGCTCGAAGGGCTCATCAACCCACAAACCTAGAGAAAAAATATTGATTTAAAGGACAGGAGGTGTTTTCATTTCAGACCAGATTCACTGACGTGATTCCATACGAAGAGAAAAGGCCTTCCATCTGTTTCGTAGAACTTGACAAAATGAGAGGTTCTACAGGCTATACTTTTATCTGCCAAATGTACAAAAAGCGCTACCTACTTCAGAAACCACATTCAGCAAACGGTAGTTATTGTACCAACTGCATCAATGCAAAGATTGAAGTAGATTTGATGAAGTGTGGCATTGTAACAGTCATTACCAAGAGTCTGCTGCGAACGTATCTTGCAGAAGTGACAGCTCCAGCACTGAGGTGTGCCGTTCTGAAAAATGAAACAACCCCCTCAACGGCACGTTCTCACTCTAACATGATTTTGTTTATGAGCTCTGCCTGTCTTATTTGCATTCCTCTCAAATTCTACACTGCTCATTTTTCCTTTTCCTTGCTCTTCACAGCCTCCCCAACTGGCAGCACAAAACCACCGTGGCACTGCCCTCAGGTTGATCCCTGTAAATGCTTCTAGGATCTACCAAGATCACGGGATCTGTCCTGACTTCGTAGCAGCAGCAACCCTCTTCTTCAGTCCTCCCTCCAACCCATATACCCAATGTCCCACTGACTCCAGGCAGACGTGCTACAGATTTTCAGTCAGTTGAAAGTTGATGTCATGGAGAGACTGTTTTGATAAAGATGTTCAGAGGGTTGTAACCTTCCTGTACAATGTAAAGACCTAGGAAAGTGATTACTGACATCAAGGGAGTTGATACTTCGTCCTAAATCACTAGCACCGCTTCTGGTGTAATTGATGCCCCTTCTAAGCCAAGATTACTTCATTTACTAGTTTGCTGAGGTTCTACAAAATCCCCCATTCGTGGGATCAAGGCACTGGAGCAACTTCCTACTGAAATGTTTCACCTGCAGAATCACAATGCATGGCCAGACCAGAAACAACAGGTATTTAAGGCAAAAAAAACCAACAAAACAAAACAAAAAAACAACATCTGACAAAAACCCCAAACTCTCTGTGTGACTCTCATCACTATAGCAGCCAAACACTTTACAGCTGCATTTACGCAGCTTAGAGATCTTTTTTCTGTCAATTTTGGAATAAATTCTCAGCCTCTGGACACCTAGGGTAAATCTGGAAAACTTTAGACATGAATCATAGAATTGTCAGGGTTGGAAGGGACCTTAAAGATCAACTACTTCCAACCCCCCTGCCATAGGCAGGGACACCTGCCACTACAGCAGGTTGCTCAGAGTCCCATCCAACCTGGCCTTAAAAAATTCCAGGGATGGGGCTTCCACCACCTCTCTGGGCAACCTGTTCCAGTGTCTCACCATTATGACTATATATCACATCCATAAACCATTTACATGAAAAAAATCCAAACAACCAACCAAAAAACCTCCAAAAACTATCATAAATATTTCCTTTGTACATCAAATATACAAAGCAGATGTGCTGCTTAGGGCCATGGTTTAGTGGTGGACTTGATAATGCTTGGACTTGATGATCTAAAGCATCTTTTCCAACCTAAATGATTCTATGATTTTAAATAATCCTCTCTAGTGTACCACAGAACCTGTGGGACTGTCTATGTAATTTCTTGATATGCAAGATCTTTTTCTACAGCCTCAGCTTGGAACTGCAGCTTTTAAAATGATAAAAGACGAGTGGCATTCATACAAATTGTGCAACATTGTACAACACAGTCAGTTTTATTTTGGGAAGTACAGGCAAGCAGTGCTAGACTGCCTGGTATGTCATTTGAGGCAGTGGGAAAGCAAACCAACATCATCACCTCTATTTAAATAGCGTTATTGCAACATCTGAAAATAGGAAGCGCTAGAAAGATTGCTCGCTTCCAACTCCAGCTTTGATCAGGCAAATGCTGCTGCTCAAGGTTAACTTTATGCCTGGGAGCAGTAACTGGGTGGTGTGGATGTGATGAAAGCACATACCTAAGTGCCCCACAGGCAGCTGCAGGAGCAGGCTGACGCCAAGAGAGCGCAAAGCACACGATAAAATGAGCAGCTCGTCCAAGTATCCTTAGAAATGGAAGTGCTTATTGATGTGACCTGCTGGAAAAAAAAAAAAAACACAACAGAAGGGAAACAGTGAGAATTGCTGCCATGCCATTACTGGGGAGAGATATTTAGAGATGTAATGAGGCCAAATCTGCTGTTTCCAAGAAACAGAATAGTGCGATGTACTGAAATAAATAACCCCTGGAGCAGTGAGTGCTTCACTGCTGCAGTTCTGGATAGAAAGTAAGTTATAAGATCTGCTTGTCAGTCATGAAACTTCCATCTACTGAAAGCATGATTGATTGAAATCAACTACTAAAAATTCACCACAGTCAGTCAAGCAAAATCCCCAGCCTCTGTGCACCCAGCAGCAGTGGCAGCAGCAAGGCAAAACACTCAGGACTTTTCGAGGGTTTTTTGGGTGGCCGAAGCATCTGTGATTAAATCACCTTATCAGAGAAAATTTCATATATGCATTTGAGCTACAAACGCGGTTTTAACTCCCGTCTTGCAGACTACATGGTGTTCAATATGCAGATTTCTTTCAGACTCCTGTGTGGAAGGGCCTATATAGGGATGTCTTGTCATCTAATTCATCTAGTACAGTCATTTTTGGAGATCGAAGGAAGGATTCAGATGCCCACACAGACGCACCTCATGCCACCAGTGCCCTGAGACAACCCTCTAGCCAGCACCAGCTATTCTAGAGGGCTGAGTCTCTTGCAGATTCTGGGTCATACCTGTCAGCCTTGCAGGTCTTGGTTACTGTCGGGAACTAAATTAATCTTAGATCTATTTGAATTATGTGCTTTGGTTAACATAAGTAGCTATCTGGCTTAGCCTAAGTAGCCAGCTTGCTGAAGCCTTAGGCCACAGGCCGTAACCTAAAGATTGATAAGCTTAGATTGAACTCCTTCTTAGTCACAAGAAGAATGGTCGGGGGTAGTTTTGCAGGATCCTGATATGTTGTCCCTAAGGTAACATGATGAGATTGTGTAAGTAATAATAATATTAAGTTTGTATGCTTAGCAATAGGAATTAGAGTGACTGCTATGACCAAAGGAAGAGGAACTACAAATCATGGAAATCAAGAAAGACACCATTCTACCCAGAGTCAGCAGAAAAGAGATGAGATCCAGGTGCAGACGGAACAAAAGACGATGAAACTGTGTAAGTAGGTAAAGCCGCCTGCACCAAAACTCCAGCCACTGAAGAGGACAAGTAACAGTTATTGTTGTGCGAACAGGCACATGAAGAGTTTATGTCATAGAGTGCGAGGCCTTGAAAAGCACAGGGAGATAATCACGGGGGTCCCACACCCACCAACATGTTCCTTAAATCAGAGCTTCCTTGGAGACTTCAGAGCAGCATAAGCCAGAATTTGTACAGATGGTATCCTGCACCACACAGAATCAGGAGGTTCACGCCACTTCTGTGAGACAATCATCTTTCACTGTCCTACAAAGGGACCAGAACGAGGGCAAGGAACCAGCTTCCACCTCAAGAGGATCCAGTCACCAGGAGGAACAAATCATTTTTCCTTTCAATGCATCCCAGAACTTTCTGACATGAAATGCAGGACATCTAATCTACTGTCTCTCCTTTACTGACTTGTCTGAGTAGCCCTAAACACCATAAATGCAAATGACAACCTTCAATGTGGCTTGAAGGGTAAGAAAGAGGAGGAGAACAAAGAATGTAATTCTTATACTGACACCATCAGCACAGTAGCACTGGCCATTCACCTTCTGGTTTACGTTTTAGATAAAATTCCTGCTTTCAGATGAATCATCTTTTGACAAGTTCTTAAGGATTTCATGACCAAAGATGTCGCTGGACCAAAAAGTGGGATCGAAAGATTTCCATGGAGATCAAAAATGAGTCATATCAGACATAAGCCAAGACTTGTAGTCTCCAGTGAAACATGTAAAATGGGAAAGTCAAAGGATATGAAGAGAAGCTTGAGAAAACCCATGGAACAGCAGTGTGAACCGAGGATTCACTTCCTGTGAGTTCCTATAAAAATTCAAGCTATAACTCAGTGCACATGTCATACAGATATATAGAATTACAGCCACCCAGTCATCCTGGATATTACTGTAAGTCTAGCCAAATCCTATCAGGAGATTACAACATCAGGAGCATCTTCAGCTGAGTCACCATTTCAACCAATTCCACTTATGTACGAAAGCAAAGCAATAATTAAACAAATAAAATTCATCTTTGGGTCCATATATAAAAAGCACATATTCCCATCAAGCTAAAAAGCTACACCCAAGCAATTAGGAAGGTGTCATCCAGGGAGTTTTCCAGGAAACAACACCCAAAAGAGAGAGTTTAGTTATATTGCCTTTCACCTCTGACAAAGCGTTGCTTGGTTTCAATCACTTCAGGCTGAATTTACAACGTCGTTCACTCGGCATTTCAGTGAAACGACACACCCAGGAAATTCTCAAAAGCATTTTGTGCCATCTGTTTGGGATACTTAGCGGGAACATATTTAGGGGTTGAAGTTAGTAATTATAAGGAGAGGAAATTAACATATTGGACTAATTAACAGCATCTTCTGGAAAAGAGACAAGTAAGATAACCAATTACAAAACTTTAATGTTTACTGTGCTCCAGGCTTTAAATAAAGATTGTTCAATATGTCTTTCCGTGGAGGTTTTTTTGTTGATTTTTTTTTCCCCTCTAAAAGATATTATCTGCATTGTGTCACTGAGCCAGAGAAAAGACTCAGACATCGTGGACGCTGTGGTCTGGTTCTTTACATCTATGATGTTGAATGGAGCACATCAATGTTTCAATGTGATACATCCTTATTGTTATGAGGGTTTAAAACGAAGGATGAACACAGCTCACCTCATTTTGGACATCAAAAAAACAGTGTAGACTTAATCACAGGAGCTTCTTATCCTTCGTTCCCTTTAAAGTAAAAATATTTCATTTCTGCGCCATTTTAGATCCTAGTTCAGGATGAAATCATGTTTCGGACTGTAACTGTACCAACTGGAATTTTACTGACTATGAAGAGGAGATCGCTACCTTGCAGACCTCCATTTTTATGAGAAGACTCATGGCTGAATAGTCCAAACCTTTGTAAAGATCCTGCAATTGTCATGGAAGACGAAAGGGATATCTAATAGTTAGAAGCACCATGTTGATGATTCACCACATTGAGAAAAGTACATTGGCCCAGGCTAAGCAAAAAAGTGTCCCTAGTCTGTCCTAAAGTCCGCTTCATGCTTATGCCTGAATCTGGGCTTAAGGCCAAGGGGTCTGAAGATGAAACGGCTTAGGGTTCTACTGCATGGAGAAGCCCATGCTCAAAGCACGAGCCCAGGTTCACAGGACTTTGAAGTATGCCACAGAAAGGGCCACGAGCATCAGGGAAAGGTCTATTCTAGAAAAGCTGATTGTTGGATAATCTCTGTATACCAAACAAGTTTCACTAATTTCAGAGAAGTGTTTGACCTTATTGATCAGTGCTACCTTAGAGGGATAATGCAATAGAAGAGAGGCTTCTGTGACTTCTTTCTTCCCTTTTCATATTAAAATGCTATTTTAGGAGTTGCACACAGCCTGAGAAGATTCCCTGTGTTCACTCATCATGTAAATAGCCCAGAAAGTTCTTTAGTATGAGGGTGGTGAGACAGTGGAATAGGTTGCCCAGCGAAGTTGTGGAGCCTCATCCCTGAAAGTGTTTAAGACCAGGCTGGATGGGGCATTGATCCAACCTGTTCTAGTGGGAGGTGTCCCTGCCCACAGCAGGGGGGTTTGGAACTAGATGGTCTTTAAGGTCCCTTCCAACCCAAACCATTCTAGAATTCTATGATTTTTTTGTCAACAACTGAGTAGTAAATTGTTTGCCAAGTTTGATGACAGCCTGGTGTGTGAAATTTGTTTTTTTTGTAATGGAAGCTCTGGACAAGGAAAAATACATTCTGAATCAATAGCAGGTTTTACAACAATATCTACAAAAGTATTCCAAAGGCAAATAACACCTGAAAGAAAAGGTCCAAAATTATGGAAGGTTTCCCAGAACCTCGTCTATCTTCCTTTTGTTTCCAGCTACAGAATGGAATAGATGGTCATTAAAACTTACAAGGGCAAATGTGCTGCGAGGTGGAGTTGCTCCCTGAAACACAATGGCACAAGTTGCAGAACTCAGGCTGGATTCATAATACAGGTCAACACACCCATTTATATGCAAAGTAAGAGGCAGTTAAGGCAACACCACTTTCAGATTTCAGTCTGATCAGCTTATCTAGATGAGTTTATTGTCCTTAAGGAGTTGACATAGACTAAAGCACAATTAACCTGATCTATTACACAGAAAGATTTTTTCTTCCTTGAGCTTTATTTCCTTTGTCATTTCTCAGGGCTGGAGAACTGGCTGAATGATAAAATCGACATTATGACAAGATATTGTAAACTCCTCCCTCCATGAATATTTACTGGGGGAAAGAGAAGTGAGGGGGAAAGAAACAAATTTACTTTTCCTCCCAGTCGCATCACTCATTGCAGCATATCCCTCCAAGTCACACCACGGAGGAGTGGCTCTGAGTGTGCTTCTCCCACTTCCAAAGCAAAGCTGGATCCAGTTTCACATCTCTTACAGAATCACTTTTGTGCTGGTGCATTTTAGACAAGAATCAAGCAAAAGAACCAGTGCTTTGCCCTGCTTTCAAAAACTGGTATGAGGAAAACAGAGGGACTGCCTTCCCCCTACTCCTTCCTGCTGTCTGCCCTTAGCCTCCCAGAGTGTGTGTGATGTCCCCTTTACTCCCCCGTCAGTGCCCTTATACGGCCCTGTCCCACCTCTCTGTCAGAAAAGCCTCCTGTCCTAAGATAAAAATTCAGAGATAGGTTTTAGAGACTGGATGGTGGAATCAGGAAACAGAAACGGTAACTTTCCAGTTAAACATCTGTAGAATCATTCTGGTTGGGAGAGACCTCCAAGATCATCAAGGTCAATCATCAAATATACTGTGTCACATATTGTGTCATATAAATTGCCATATACTTTGTGCTTTTGAAGAACCAGCGTTTTTCATGGTAAATACTCCACTGACCTGGCTGAAATGATGCAAGGTTCATGCCCAGCTCAGAGGAGCTGTCAGTCTGGTCAGAGCACTCTGGTTTCTACAGGGAATGCCACCCAAGGGCTGGATTTTACTCACATGTCCACCTGTCGTCACCTACCCAGCCTGGATGTCCCAAGCTGCACTTGGAGAAATGCAGACAGCCTTTGGCAAAGAGTCTGGACCGGTCCAGATACAGACACTTTAACTGTAATTAAACTGTACTTTAACTGTACTCGGTGAGTACAGGCAATTTAACAGGTTAAATTATAAAAAAAGACTGTCATTAGTTGTTCACCCAAAGCTCTTCCCAGGTGTGCATCATTCAAAGATTTCTTTCCACGTCACACCCCTGTACATTGTTGCCAATGAAAACCCGAGGCTGGAAGCACTATGTTTATCTCAGCAGGAAAAGATGTTCCTGGAGCAAGGACACTTTGAAAACGGATCCTACAGTAACAAGAAGCCAACAAGAAATGGAGAAATAAATACCTGTGACATTGGTGCGGGCTGACAAAGCTTCACAGTACTTTTCCAGCAGAACAGACAAGGGCAGGTTCACCGAAGATTCACAGTGGAGAACTATCTAGGTGAACAGACAGAAACGAAACAGAACAAAGAGTAAAGCAGAAGCAGAAGAGATTTTCTCATTCCTGAATACAAAAATCCCTGGCACTTTCATAGCAGTTCCCATTCAGAATTGGTTCAGGTACAGACATCTCCTCATAACAGAGAAGATTTATGGTTTTACTTGCTTAGCTCCACAACATCAGGCAACATTCACCTAACTGTAGGCATCGACCAATGAACCACCTGTTCTGGACCTCTTCTTGCGGGAGCTACTCAACAGCGTTAACAAAGCTCAGGACCCAATGCATCTCATCTAAAAGTCGATGCCTAAAACGGGGAAGATGCATCACATCCCATTAAAGATCACATGCAGAATTTTTTCAGCTCGCTTTTAATGGGTGCTAAAGATCCTCACACAGCAAAGAGAGGCAGCAGTTGGCAAAGGGCAATTCAGAAGGCCAGAGGAAATTGCTTCCATTAACTGTTTAGGAAAACCAGACATCCCTGGAAGGTGATCCTTGGCTCTTAATAGCCAGTAAAAAAAGCCACAAGTTTCTGACCCTCATAATTCAGATTGCTGAGCCCTCCACTGAGGGCAAATGCTGGTGAGAAAGAGAGCAGTAATATCTGCATGGGCACTTCATGAAAGCCTCAGCTTCGGTACAGGATAATAGTACATCCCCAAGTAACTTGTAGAAAATGTGTATTTAGAGTTGAATCCAAGGAAAAACGTTGTCATTTTGACACTCAAAAATGAAATTACTGAAGTGGTCACTGCAGGCAGAGGAGAGAAGCCCACAGAACTGTACATCTCAACACACAACTGAGCCACGATACTGCTTGGAGCAAGAGAAGCTCTTGAAAAGCCCTTGAAGAAAGGCAGAACTAAATGTGGTGAGAAAATACAGGAGAAATATCAATCAATGACAGGAATTTCCATTTTTCAAACTCTGAAACAAAATCTTCCTGACTGTTGCTGAGGGGACATCAAGCAAGACACAACATGCCTTTGCTTTCTCATTTACGCAGAACGACTCTAACATAATGCAGGCAGCTTCTGCTCGGGGAGATGACCGTACTTTGAACAGGCAGGTTACATTTCAGTGCTCCATGATGTGTTAAGTGATTGCAGAACCCTTTTTATGTCACCGAATTCCTTGGTCCATAATAAGAAGCGGAGTAAATGATCACGACATTAGAGTTCCTCAGCAATGTTGGGCTCTAAAGAACAACAGTTCTCTGCACACCACCGTTTCTATCTTTCTCTCACTTTGCTGTATTTTACAAAATAATAGGTCTTGAAATACAAACAAAAAGCCTTTCTCAGCCTTCATTTTTTTTTCAAATAAAACGCCATGAAGCTGCTGTTTCACCTCCAGGGAGGCTCTTACTCTTGCTTTTCATAGTAAAGCCTTCCAGGGTACTGACCATGTGTGGTCAGCTCATGGAGACGAAGAAGATGGCTTTGTTCTGCAAGCCAGGGCAGATGCCGTCTTACAAGGCACAGGACTCCAGCCGAGCCTGCCAGAAAGCAGAGTGGGTAGTTGTCCTGTCTGATGTCAGACCCAGTCATGAGTTGACACAGGAGAGGCATTTCTTCCCTTCTCTCCCTCCGCCTCTCTGCTCCCTGATGGGCCAAAGCACTGTCTCACTTCAAAGAAGAAACTTGAGACATCTCCATGTACTGTAAATACGCCGCGTGTTCAGCTGTCCGCTCCGTAAGATGATGGGAAAGTACAGACAGAGGGAGGTCAAGCTTAGCACAGCATGTGGAGAAACAGGAAAGGTTAAATGTCACATTTGCTGTAGAGTTAACTCAGGTTTATTTGGCTCGAGGGAAAAGCACCTTCCACGTTACTTTTGCTTTCATTTTCTCTCCACTAACCTCAGGGAACAGTTTTCTTGTGTGGGATAATTTAAAAAAAAATGTATTTAAAGCCGATAAATCCAAAAAGCCTAAAAAACCCTCTTCAAAATAATAAAGAACAGTGAAAAAAAAAAACAAATAAAAGAAACATTTAAGTAATGTCAAATTTTAAAGATAAATAATTGGGCCTGTGACTGGGTATCTATTTTGAAACATTCGTTGCTTTGTGTAAAAAGATGTATGCAAAAGAGATGCTTATTAGAGGACAGTGCTAAGGTCAGCACAGTGGAAATACTTTGCATGCTGAAGAACCAAAACCAGTCTTCTGCTACAATTCCCAAGCACCGATAGAGGCTGGGCAGTGACTGCCTTGAGAGCAGCCTTGAAGAAAACGACTCGGGGGTGCTGGTGGATGAGAAGCTCAATGTGAGCCGTCAGTGCCCGCTCACAGCCCAGAAAGCCAACCCTGTCCTGGGCTGCAGCAAGAGAAGCGTGGCCAGCAGGGCGAGGGAGGTGCTGGGACAGCAATTAGCTCTATTTTGACATCAACACCCTGCTGCTCAGTGATTCTCCCCCTCTACTCCACTCTGGTGAGACTCCACCTGGAGCACTGCATCCAGTTCTGGAGCCCCTATTCCAAGAAAGATCTGGACGTGCTGGAACGTGTCCAGAGAAGGGCCACAAGGATGATCAGAGGGCTGGAGCACCTCTCCTAGGAAGGCAGGCTGAGAGAGTTGTTTTTTTTCAGTCTGCAGAAGAGAAGGCTGCAAGGAGACCTTCTTGTGGCCTTCCAGGATCTGAAGGGGGCCTACAAGAAAGCCGGGGAGGGACTTTTTAGGATGTTGGGTAGGGATAGGACAAGGGGTAATGGATTCAAAATAGAGGAGGGGAGATTTAGATTAGACGTTAGGAAGAAGTTCTTCCCCATGAGGGTGGTGAGACCCTGGAACAGGTTGCCCAGAGACGTGGTGGAAGCCCCATCCCTGGAAGTTTTAAGGCCAGGTTGGATGAGGCTCTGGGCAACCTGCTGTAGTGGGAGGTGTCCCTGCCCATGGCAGGGGAGTTGGAAGTAGCTGATCTTTAAGGTCCCTTCCAACTCTGACAACTCTATGGTTCTATGATTCCATCACCACTTCCCATCAAATCAGTTCTACATTGTCTGCACATTTACCTGAAACATGCACAGAATTCCCCCGAGTCCCTGTGGACATTTATGAGCAAACAAAAATAATGGACTGAGCCAGAGATCAAGGTGAAAAGGAGTCCTTCACTTCCTAGAGCACAAGCACCAACCGATAGTCTACAGGCCAGTTCTGAGTCTTCAGAACAAATATGGAGTCTCTGGTCAACTTTTCAGAAGAGGAGTGGATGAATTGCTCTAGTGTATCACTGTCTGCATCTCTTATGGTCATTTCATTAGACTTGTACCCTTAGCCAAGGTCACCACTCCTCATTAATCCATGAAAGGTCTTCATCTGTGCCACGGAGCATGCAACTACGAGACACAATCAGAGGAACTTAGACTGGATCTTAGGAAGAAGTTCTTCAGTATGAGAGTGGCAAGATTCTGGAATAGATTGCCCAGAGAAGTTATGGATGTCCCCTCCCTGGAGGTGTTGAAGGCCAGTTGTGGATGAGGCCTTGAGCAACCCAGTCTACTTGAGAGGTGTCCCTGCCCATGGCAGGGAGGTTGGATTAAATGATCTCTGAGGTCCCTTCGAACCTAAGCCATTCTGTGATTCTATGATTCTATTAACTCACCATAAGATCACCTCTAGATATGGGAAAGGCAGATGGAAAGGGAGATGACCTAAAAGAGAGTAGCATCATGGTTGGACTAGATGATTTTGAAGGTGTTTTCCAACCGAAACGGTTCTATGGTTCTCTATTGCTACTGTCAGAATCTGCAAGACACCAATAGCAGCGCGTGCTCCTCTGCAAACGGAAGGGCTCCGATCTTGCAAATATTTCCTTATGCAGAATTTGTTCTTTCTCACACAAGTATTCCCATAAATGACTAACATGAAGTCATAAAAACACATACGTAACATTATATGATATATGTAACATGCCTCGGTGGATCCATATGGAGAGCTCTGGGCATAGAAAAATATGTGATCCATCACAGTGTTGCTTTCTCTCTGTTCTCAGCAGAATTTGTGGTTATTTCACACAGATTAGAGAGGACTTGTAACTTCATTTTTAAAAAGAATTAACACAGACTCCTGGTTTGAAAGATTATTGTGTTTCACTAAGTAGTGATATACATGAAAAAACCCAAAAGAAGACAGGTAATGTAATTCACTTGCACCAGAGAAGTTGTTCTCTCCAACATGTAAGAAATGGCTGCAGTGAATATAAAGAAGCTCCCAAAACTGTGAATAGGATCCAAAACTGTCAATATAGAGGAGGGGCTACCACGGAGATACAACGGACAGCATCTCGTACACTTAAATCTCTAGTAACGAGCAGCTCAGCAAGACTAAAAACGTAAAGGAAGAGTTGAAGTGGAGAAGGATGACACACGAGAGAGCAACATCTGCTGCCAAGATGGGAGAGGTAGGCTTGGAGGCAGCGAATGCTGCCAAACATGGACAGATGCACACGCTCCGCTCTCCCCTCTCCCATCAGAATTCCCAGATACCATATTCCAGTCATCTAATAAAAGCCAGCGCTTTAGAAAAAGCTGTTACACCTCCCTCCGAAACACCTGCTGAGAGCGTCCTGAACAACGGCAGAGGTGCAGACAGCGGAGGCACAGTCTCAAAGTAACAGAGCAAAAATTCTCCCTTTGAAAAAAAACCAACTCATAGTATCTAAAACTTACAAGGTCCTAAAGAAACCCAACCTGCGGAACTAGAACAGCAACTCCTCAGGAAGCCACTCACACAAGAGCAGGATTTACCACAACTAGCTCAGACTTCAAAACAGGGAGAGCAAGAGCTGAGCTGCTCACCCAGGGATTCCTTTGCAGCTCAGGAAGAGAAGAAGGAATTGTTCAGATGCAGTTCACCTGCCATATTTTAAACCTTTAATGGAAATGAATCAGTCCCTAAGCTGCACTGTCTGCATTAGCCGGGTCTCAGCCACTATAAGGACAGAGCAACTTAGACGAATCCTTCCTAAATTTTCTTTGGAAACTATATACAAAAGGATAGGTGACAACATCCTTAGAGGTGATGGCTACAGAAGATGGGAACCCATCATCAGCTTATAAAATTGTCTGGAGTACTACTGCTCGCTTTCTTTTACCGAGCAAGATGAAGTGACCTTCCAACACCAAACGATTTTGTAGTTCTCAACCGCAAAACATGTGCTCAGTCCATAGCCGACAAGAGAAGGATCCATCCCATGTCTCCATCGCCACAGCAAAACGATGCCTCGGTCTACATTAGTCATCTGTGGTCCTTACAAAGCCAAAGAGCTTTCCCCTCCTGAGCAGACACCTATGGCACTGGCAGGGATCACGTCAGGAAGATGCTTGTTCCTACCCTTCATTTCTGTCAAGCAGCTCTGCTGTTCAGACTCCTGCTGCACATCCTCCCAAGAGTGAGATGGATTTGGAACTGGCTGAAGGGCAGAGCCCAGAGAGTTGTGGTCAGTGGAGCAGACTCCAGCTGGAGGCCTGACTAGTGCTGTCCCCCAGGGGTTGGTACTGGGTCCAGTGCTGTTTAATATCTTCATCAATGACCTGGACGAGGGGATGGAGGGGACCCTCAGCAAGTTTGCTGATGATACAAAACTGGGAGGANTTGTGGAGTCTCCTTCTCTGGAGACATTAAAACCCCGCCTGGACGTGTTCCTGCGTGATCTGCTCTAGGTGATCCTGCTCTGGCAGGGGGGTTGGACTTGATGCTCTTCCAAGGTCCCTTCCAGCCCCTAATATTCTGTGATTCTGTGATTCTGTTTCTGTGAAACATCTGGGAGCACTGAGGCCTTCAATTCTACCTTGTTTCAACATCAGCAGTGCAGCGTGGAATTGCCTTCAGCCCACAGAAAGCTGCTACTCGGTAGTTTTGCCCCAGAACTCCAAAAAAAACCCAGCAAATTAAAAAGAAAAAGAAAAGGAAAAACCTGTATTCAATTTTTAGCTCTTCGATCAGACAATACAAATAAATTGAGAAATACTCCTGGCTCAGAGGTAACCTCATTACATTAAGCTCTCCAAATGTAGAGATCGAGTGCCCACCCGAATGGGAAGGACTGTCTCAGAGCAGCAGTCCAATTAAATGCAAAAACTGTTAGTCTGTGTTCACAGAAGCTCAGCGTAGGAAAACACAAGTATCTAACTTCACCATGAAAATATAATTAAAGAACTCAATGAAGCAAAGTCAAAGTACCTCATAGAATTCTTTTGGCTGGAAGAGACCTTTAAGATCATCAAGTCCAGTTGTTAACCCAGCACAGCCAAGTCCACCACCAAACCATGTCCCTCAGCACCACATC
Organism: Baryphthengus martii; assembly: GCA_013396935.1. Classification (NCBI taxonomy): domain Eukaryota; kingdom Metazoa; phylum Chordata; class Aves; order Coraciiformes; family Momotidae; genus Baryphthengus; species Baryphthengus martii. The sequence continues at coordinate 45,783 of VWZK01000092.1, read as the reverse complement.
TACACCTTTTAAATCTCTCCAGGGATGGAGACTGTCCCGGGCAGCCTGTTTCAGGGCTTGAAAACCCTTTTCAGGGAAGAATTTTTTCCTAAGGTCTGATCTAAACCTCCCCCGGCCCACACCTTGCTGACAAAACCCACGCTCTCTTTGAATTCAGCCAGGGAGTTTCCAGGACAGGGTGGGCATCTGGCAAGTTTTCCAGGGGCTCCTGTCACCACCAGTGTGTGAAACTTTGGGAAACACATCAGGTATTCAGCGGAATGCACTTCTAATAAACGCCAGCATCGGTCTGAGTAGCTCTTTCTCTCTAACAAGAGGTGGCAATACATGGGAGAGAATGAGGAGAGCCAGAATGTTTGCTGACTACTAGTCACCTGAAGGAATATGCCCAACCAGGAGAGTGAAGAATGGTGATTAAGGAGAAAACCAGAGAGCAGCTTCGGAGAGGAGAGGAAGGTAGTCTTTTCTGTGGCCAGGATGGGATTTATATTCACTGTTGGGTTGTTGCTTCGTACCCAAGATGTATGCAAAAGAGATGCTTATTAAAGGACAGCGCTAAGAGGGCTGGCACGCTGGAAACACTTTGCTTGCAGAAGAACCAAAAAGGTCAGTCCTCTGCTTCAGGACACTTTTGGCCTTTCTCAGCTCGGTAAGTTAACTTTGCTAGCGCAGTGGCATTTGGCATTAGACAATCGTTTGGCTCTGCTTCACCAGAAAAATAATTTCCATTTGTGATAGAAGGTCTAAAAACAAGTTTTCACAGGATCCTGCAACCTGAAACTAGAGCCAGCTAAGGTCACAGTAAAAGGAAAGGCTGCGAGCACAGAAAAACAGTCTCCTTTTCGAGTCATCCTTCAGCTCTTTCAACTCCCTGTCATTACTCATCTCTAAATTAATCCAAGCGGCTAGATAAAATAGTGCTACTAGCTGGTGAACCTCAAATGAGCCAGGAGACATTGCTCTATGAGCTTAGAGGCCGGCATATATCCTGCAGCTCTACCAGGAAGCCTGGAGGAAGAGAACAGAAATCTGTATGGAACGGGCAGGTGAACCTCGGTTCAGGAAAGCAACTAAACAAATGTTGAGTTCTAAGCAAGAAATAAAGTGCATCTTTAGTCAGAAATAAATTTTAAAGTGCTCAAGCATCTGCTACACTGAGCCCACCACTGAACTTCACTGTTGTCTTGGAAATTTGGAGATCTGTCTTCATTAAGCATCTGCCTACATGCTCTGCGGAATAAGGGTGTAGAGAGGGGAGGTTCTTCATCCACTGAAAGCCGTGCTTGTGCTAAGTGCTTTTCTGAGTCACAGCACACAAAGCAAAACTCTTTAAGGCCACCCATGAACTGGACTTGTCCAGCCAAGTCTCCATGCCCTCCCAAAGCAACATGAGATATTAAAATGAGCAAATCATAGGCTGCAGCTGCCTTTACTAGAAAGACTTCTCAATTTCACATCCTTGAAGAGCTTTGTTCTTCATTCCTTGTACCTATGGATATCGTATTCAGAACCTGGAAGGTGAGCAAGCCCCTCACAGCACTCTTGCCTTCAAGTCCACCTTTTTTCTAGGTCTTCACACCAAGCCCATGACTAATTCTTCCCCACGCTTTTCACCCAGTTCCCTCAGCAGCTCAAACGTGATTCACCTCACTCACCTATTTCAGAAGGCATTGCTTCAGGTTCTCTAATACTCTGTGGAAGAAGCAAACGCTATCAAGGAACAATCCATCACCTCTGCTTTAGTACTGTAGGGCTTTAAGGTGAGATGACTTATGCACTGGAGACAAAATACACAAGGAATCTAAAGCAGCTCAAGTTTAAAAGTTGTATTAACCCAAATGAATGCCAGGATCTCAGATACTTCTCCCAGGCTTATCTACCTGAATGTCCCAGGCTCTTATCTACCTGAATAGTATCTGCAAAGACCATTCACCCTTCCATCATTATCATATGACCACGACTCTTCAAGGTCTCCCTTCACAGACTCTCCCAATACTAGCGCATCAAATGTGAGCTCCTAATCTTTGTTTTTCAGGCCCCTGCCAGAGTGTTCCCACCTTAAAAAAAAAAAAAGTAAAGACACATCTCCCATTCTGGATCAAGTCTTGAATCAGCCAGTGACACCTGCTCTCACTGTCCATGGAATGTCAACAATGGCACCTCTATATTCTCCATAAAATGCTCTTTTGACCCAAGACTTCATGATAGTTCACTGCCAATGACCAGTGTCACCTCACTGGCTCATTTTTAATCCTCTTTCTCTCCATCCATTGCTTCTTCCTTAAACTCCCAACTCTTGGACTGAAGCTCACCTCTGGTATTTGAAAAGCACATACCACTGTGAAATTTAACTCCAAGACTGGAACAAGAGAAGGTCTAATAACGGTCTTTCACTACCTGAAGGGGAATTACAGAGGAGTCAGACTCTTCTTGGAAGTTGACAGCAAAAGCGTAACAGGGGGGGCACCACTCACAAGTTGCAGCAATGGAAAAATCACAGAGGACACGAAGTAAAAATCATACACTGTGACACCAGCCGAGCACTGGAAAAGCGGCTCAGAGACGTGAAAAGAGGATTAGAGATGCTGCAAAATCTCCATCTTTGCAGATTTTCACAACCAAACTGGATGAGGCCCTGAGCAACATGGCCTAGTTTTGGCATTAGCCCTGCTTTGAGAAGGAGGCTGGACAAAAGACTTCTAGTTGTCACTCCCAGCATAAATTATTTTTTCATTCCTTGATTCTAGAACATATGTGGTAAAACAAATACTAGATGACAGTTACTCCCAAACCCTTTCTATTGGCAATGCTGTAATTAACAGTTTACAGACTGTGTCTTGAACAACAATCAACACTCTAGAGGCTTTCAGGTTTTTTTAACTCATGTTTCTAATATTTTGGACTCTGCATAATCATAATTTAAATTTTATGCCAAATTCTGTGAAAAGCTATTTTAAAATTATTTAGATAAAGATAGAGTTTCTTTTAGACTTTTTTCTGTGTCCAAAAGAAATACTGAAGTCTGAAAAGACTTGAAAATATTCCTAAAAAGACACTTGTTTTGAGAAAGTAGGAGTTTGCTACATCTGGGAAAGTCTCTCAAGTTCAAGATGGACCAAACAGCTGATCTCCCAGCAGACAGGACACGAGGCAAGATGAGGAAAGATCCTCACTCCATCTCATTTGGAGCTCGCCTACTGAAAATCCTGTTATGTGCTCTGAGATATCATTCCCGTCAGCCAGAGGCGTAACCTTGGCCTTCCTCTCTGCTCTGGAAGAGTCGATCATCCACAGGAGGAGCAGACTGGTCCCTGGACCTCCATGCCTCCAACAGCAGGAAACGGCTGGAGCACAGCGCTCCTTTAAGCATCCCTAGGGACTGGAAGGGAGAAAGCGGGAAGGTTACGCCTGTGACGGCCACACTACAAAGTACAGTGACTGGTGCTGGCCCACGGGCCATCTCTCTGCTTCTGCTGGCACCAGCCTCCTGAAACCCAAGCTACATCGGGGTTTGTGGGAGTCTGCTACTGCCACTCAAAGGGAATCGATACTTTAGTCCCTGCACTGAGACGCCTGCCAGCAGAGCCTGGCCGGCAGCCCCGCAGGAAACCTGTTCAGACTCATCAGCACACTTCCTTTTATTCACTTTCACCTTCTTTCCTCCTTCCTTTCCACTGGAAAAGCCACCCCTGCCACAGGACAGCACTTCCAAAATGAAGGCAGCACTGAGGTAACGGCCCTCAGCAAGCCTCCCATGTCCCCGGAACTTGGGTCGCAGCAAGAGCGGTTGTCCCAGAGCCCTCAGAGGCAGGTGGCTCCTTTCCAGTTCTCTGGCACTTCAGCTACTATTACCAGGGCAAAGGCTTAGCATTGCAGTGAGGACAGATCATGTATTTTAATCTCCATCTGCATTGCTCATTATTTACTTTCCCGGCATACACGGCCCAGAGTGGCGAGTTCTTCAGCCTGGATTACGCAAAAGTTTGTAGAGCTTTAATTAGTTTCACTTTCTTCCAGCTCTGTTGACGAAGGGCTTTTCAGCTCTTGAAATACCAAATAGATTTTCTTTCTTATTTAGCGACAACAAGCCGCGTTTCTGTACAAACACACGTCGTTGAATGGATCGCTCCCGGAGAAGGACGGCTTCCAAGTTCTCCACCCATGTAGCTCCACAAAAGGGCCGTCAATCTGAGGAACGAGATGTGCACGGGCAGGAGCAGCACGCTCCCAGCACCCGACTCTCAACGTGGGCTCACTGCACAGCAGTGAGGTTCTCGTGAGCCAGAGGGCAGGATGTCGAAAGTCATCTCTGTAAAGCGGTTTTCTCAGAACACCGCTGCCACAGCTCATCCCAAACGGCACAAGCCTTTGTCAAGACCGCTCAGAGCCGGCAGAACTTCTGCTTGTGAGGGTCAGTCCGATTGATCCCAGACCTAGAGAGCTGACCAGTACTTAGGTAAGCATGACGTGCTGCATGCCAGAGAGCACTGCAGGAAGGATCTAACAATTGTCCCCACACTGGCACCACAAACTGGAGATGAAATTCTCACACATTTGGACATGATGGAGACTTTCAGAACCCGCCTGGATCTGTTCCTGTGTGGCCTGCTCTGGGTGATCCTGCTCTGGCAGGAGGGTTGGACTAAATGATCTCCAGAAGTCCCTTCCAACCCCTAACATTCTATGATTCTATGAAATTCAAGCAGGCATTCATTTGAAGGATGGTACTTGTTAGCTGACTGGTTGCAACAGTAAATGACTAGTTTCTATTTGTCTTCTCTTGTAATAATGGCCACAGTAAAATTTATCCAACTCTTCAGAGAAAAATAAATAAACCCCATAAAGCTCTTTACCCAACACTCACCAGCTCAAATCAAACACAGCTATTTTCAAAGCCATTAAGATTGAAAGGAGAAAAAAAAAAAAAGCTAAGCAGTAAAAGAAACTCATTCTGCATAAAGAAATAGTTAGATCAAGGAAACCAGCAGGAAATGTTTAGCTGTCAAGGCTGGTTGTTATGAAAAGAAAGATAAGGAGGAAAAGACAATGTTTCGGCAGCGCTTGGATACGTATGGGTGCACATCTACGGGAGGCAAGGAGGTGCCACAGAGCTCGCTGGACAGCTCCAGCTTTACAGCCAAGAATTAATGTTTGCACTTGGAGACCAGACAACATTTGGGATTACAAATGGTGTAGGTTAAAAGAAAGAAGCACACGTACATGATCAAGTCTTGATCTACCTGTTTCAGTCTATAGACACAGAGCGGAAAAGTAAATTCCTGCAGAAATGCTATTTACTGGATAAAAATTTAATCTAAAGTAAACCGGCTTTTCCCCAAAGTCTCCTTCTTCGGTTTGTAGTGCTGCAGACCTGAAAGTGATATCAAGTAAAAAGGATCAGCTTCAGCAGTGTGTGTAGGTTGGTTTTACAACCCACATTTCCTCACCTCCTCTACTCCCCCCAAAAATAAAATCCGCAGAGCTATTAAAAAAAATCTAGAAATGAGCAAATGTGTGTACGAATATAATATTTTCTAAATATTTGGCTTACTAACACATAAGGGAAAACGAAAATAAAAAGGGAACACAAACTCACTTCCTTAAAAGTTGGTATTATCCAGCACCCTGGATTCTTACCGAGAATCTCTCAGATTCCTCACCGGCAGGATCCCACAGTAATCTCTCTTGCAAAGCAAGCTGATGGTTGGACTCAGAGCAAGGAAAAGGCACTTTGCCTTAGGGGAAAATGCCTCCCTCGGGCACTCACTGAGCGCCCTGAGCCACAGGAGTACAAGCATGCTCCTTCTAAGCCAATAAATCAAAGAGTGCAAAGGTCTGGTTTAAGTACTTAATCATTTATACTGTTAAATTTTTAGAATGGTTCCCTGCCACATTTTTGCCTGAGGCAATCCAGTGGTATCTCAAACAGTTCCCGGGAAGGATCTGGGAGCGCGGCTGAGCCACGAACCATTCCCAGAGGGCACTTTGCACACGCTCTCCCCATTTCAGAAGCTGAATGGACACGAGTCACTCTCTGTCAATCTTCAGGAACTAGTAAAGATCCAACCTATGAGACTGAAACGAAACAAACAGGCACTTGATGGAGCTCATTCTACAATGAGACCCCTGCACCATCTCCCTCCACCAGCTCGGAACAAGGGCAGGCACAACCGCCCTCTGGTTCGCAATAGGAAGGTCACAGAGTTTAGAGGACCTCTTCGTTATTTCTCCTCCGCTCTTGGCAGAATAATAATATGCAAGCAGATGCCTTATATGAGCAAAAAGCTAAAGGCTGCTTTCTTTCTAGCTAAGGGCAGCTATGAATATCACTGAAATGTTTCATGGCACAAGTACCAGCCAGTCAACGTCAGTCTCTCCTCCTTGCACAGAACTGCCTCCTTCAAACAGCCAGGAATTACCGCAGGATGGCTACGGATTTAAAGCCAGCAGAAGTTCTACCCCAGGAAAGGCTTCTCCTGATGAGACGTTTATGCTGCATTAATTCTCAGTAGGACTGAATTTTGGCAGTCTCAGACCACGAATATTATTTAACTTGTCACCACTGGCTGTGATCTACTCAAACGGCTCCGGCTGTTTTTAACAGATTCAAGAGACCATAGGAATTAGAGCAAGCTTTGCTTTGGGTTTTGATGAATAATCCCCCCGCTTTCAAATTATGTGAACTCAGCGAGGACTCTACAGCGAGATGTCAAAAGATTCATTTGCCTTTGTTTTATGGTTTGTTTGTTTATTTTTCACATTCAAGTAAGTGCATTTTCCAGTGTATCATATGTACAGAAACCCTTTAAGGGAACATAAATCTCGGAGCCTGCTGTGCAAGTCTTCACCCTTTTGCTGACCAGCCCTGTGAAACCTGACAGGTCATTTGCACCAGCATTTTCATGAGGCAGATCTAATTCTGTACCAGAAAGTTGCCTCATTTCATAAGCGTTGCAAACCTGCAGCTCCCATAAAACATAACTGCTCAGCTGCTGTGAAAAGTTAAGCTTCCTTAATCGCGCAAGGGCCTGCTCCCACAAGCAGCTCTGCCTTGTCTCACATCCATAAACATGAATAGAGCCATTGACTTCGAGTCAACTTTCAAGTGTTTTCGAGTTAAACAGGAACTTAAGAGCTCTGGATTTGAGCCAAAGTTTTAAACCATTGCTCTTAAGCTTCTCGGTGCAAAGGTTCGTCCAGTCGCAAAGCGGAGAGACAGATTTACCAACGCACACCGATGAAAACACACCTCAAAGAACAGCAAAAGTGCTGCTTTTGCTACAGCTGGAGCAACAAGAGCTGTTCCACACGTGAGGCAGAAGATCACCTTCCAACACATTATTTCCAGGCACTGCGCAGGCATACGCAGGAGTCTCCATCGGACACAAGGATGCTACATCCAAACAAGGTCCTCTCTACAAGCATCCTCAGAACACGCTCAAAATACTCATTTCTCACACTAAATGCATTTTATGGAAACTTGACATTTTGATTCTTAATTTGCCCCCCCCCCTTTTTTTCCTTTTCTTTCTTTCAAAGCAGCGAGGGTTTTTTTATAGCAGCATCATAACTACCACAATTTATAGAAACAATTCAGATGTAAAGTTACAGAGGAAGTGGAAATCTGTCCATATATTACATCTACACGGGAAGCACATGAGATCTTTCAATTCACTCAAAGAGAATTAAGTCTGGTAGCATTCAGCACCTGGGTACTTCTGGTAACCTCACTGGCAAGAAGTCCTCCTCTATAAACATAAACTGAAACATTTTTAGGGACTAAAAGAAATCAGTAAGGTGAAACACAGCCTGGAAGAGAAGAGGGACTAAGAAACAAAAATTAGGAAGAACTGGTTTGGAATTGAAAGCAGCAAGTGTGTAGACTCAGGCCACTCCGATCCCATGTGCACTGGTCTCTGACTGGGGAAAAAAGACATTAGTGGAGCTGAGAAATATTCTCCGTCTTCTAAAGAAGCTACTGCAAAGCTTTCAAGATTAAATTGTTTCTTGCCTTTGGAGCCTGTTGCTTTTTCCAGACCTGGCTTCACTCTGCCTTCCTTTGTAAATTAGAGAAAAAAAAAAAAAAAGAAAAAAAAAAGACAGAACATCAGGAAATAGAACAGATTTTCTTTCTTTATCTAAGGCAATGTTAAAGATGGGCCAATCACACTGCAGTCCAGAAGGATCATTGCTGCTTTTTGCATGCTATGGGAACAGCCTCACAAATTCTGCACAAGATCAACGCACCTCCTGCTTAATCGCTCATATTTGTTTGGCAAGTATGACTTACCACACTTAGAACTATCATTTAAACACGTCACCAAAGAAGTCGGTCTGACTTAGGAGTGTGGGCTGGGAAAGCAGTTTAAAGTCCACTCTGACACAGGCCACCTCATCCCAGCATCACCCACAGGGAAGCCTGTGATGAAGGACCACAAGAAAAAGTCTCTTTTACAGCTCACTCAAGAGAAACTCGGAGCAAACACTTGGATGGATGCGCGGAAGCCCTGTTCTTGACCACCATCATTTGACCCTGTGCTGAAAGAGCAACTGATGCCAAGCACGTGCTGTGAGAAGATGCATCAGAGCAACAGGGTGAGGACAAGGGGCACCAGCCAGGGCCACCCACTGTCCCACTGAACTGGGCAGTGGCAGGAAAACCCTTTCTCTCTGGGGCAGGGAGCTGTGACCTCAGTGGGGTCCTTACGCTGGACTTTTTCTGTCAGGGAAAGGGGACAGGGAGGCGGGAAGAGGACACCAAGAAGGGCCATGGTTCAGCCTGTGGGCTCTGAGGGGACCAGAGGTGAGAGGCCACGGGGAGACGGTGTTTCAGTGCCTGGAGACGGGCAGGACCTGTGAGGGAGCGGGTAACAGCCAGCGGGACGGATCCCTCAGCACATGGCACCTGTGAAGGCGCAGGTTACGGTCCCTGGAGAGCCTCTCAGAGCCCGGGAATGGACGGCACCTGTGAGGGAGCAGCTAACGGTCCCCGACCGGGGTCTCCCTGAGCCCGGGAACGCATGGGACCTGTGCGGGAGCGGGGAACGGTCACCGGGAGGGACGGAGCCCTCAGCACCCGGCAGGCGGGCGGGACCTGTGAGGGACGCGGCACAGCCCCCGCTCCCTCACAGACCAAGTGGGTTCCCCGTGGTGGTGGGGAGTCCCCCGCCCTCCTCCCCCCCTCTCCCTCCCTCCCTGCCCCCGCGCCACCCCTTCCCCGGCCTCGGCACTTACGGGCAAGAGCAGAAGCGCGGCGGCCGCCGACGCCGGGAGGCTGC
>VWZK01000092.1:0-36499 GCA_013396935.1 Baryphthengus martii | reverse complement strand
CCGCAACCCCCATATATTGGAGATTCCACTGCTTCAGAGTTTTCAGTTGGTACGGAACAAGATGATTCTCTTTGCCCAGGCTCTAAGTCCAGTGGGTACCCCTTTCCAAAATTAGATACAATGCAGACACACACACCACCCCCCTAGTCCCCCAGGAGCAATAACAATCCTTTTACCACTACTCCTCTTGCCAAGCGTTAGGTGCAATGGTAACTCCATTGCCCATAAACTTTCCGAAGAAGCAAGTTTCTCCACTGCCCAGGAACAAAGTTCATTGTGGACACCCTACAAGTCTTGAGAAGGGCAAGGGGGTCCTCCTTCACGCTGTTTGTAAGGTGAACCACCTGCCAATCCTCCCCCCAGCCCTAGACACAATGTCAGTAGGTGCAACAAGGACTTCCATCTCCAAAATAATGAGGAGCGAATCTCCAGGCTTTCTGGGTACCTCGGCCAAAAGAGTTCCAGCCCGTTGGTCATCAAATTCATCAGCACACCTTCCCCAAAATCTCCAAGCCTGTGGGGCATCCCTTTTGCTATTCCCCAGCTGCAATGGGAAGCCCTTTTTTTCACCAGCACCAAGCCTTGTAGACTCGCCAGCATCATGTCCCAGCTGGAAATGTACACCCTCCTACCCAGGCAACCCAAAACCAGCCTGTGTGGCTGTTTCTTGTGTATTCAGTCTCTGAAACAAGATAAATTTGTCCAGCTCTTCTCATCTGTGAATACTTGCTGGACTAGACCTCTATGCAAGCAAAGGCAAAACAAGGTCACCCCACATCTTCATGCCATATGGACACTGACACACTTCCCCAACGAGCTTCTGGCCCTCTGCTCTATTGCCTTAGGGTGGCTGTTGGAAAGGAACTGGAGTCTTATAGATTGATTCTGTTGGGACCCGTAAGTTCCTGTGCCTAACAGTGACTAAGTACTCCCTGCCTTCTGGATCCAGCTGGGCCTCGCCATGCAATGGATGTCTGTGATATTGTTAGACTCTGGGCATCAGGCCAAGCCCTGGTCTTCCTAGTGCCACCAAATGAGCCTAATAAGCGTTTTTCCCTCCTCTGCTCCCATCTGCCCAGAGGACACCCACACAGGCAGTACCTGTCCACAGCTGCAGCTGGGACTGTCTCCAAAGCCCAGCCATGTTCTGAGGCACACAACCTTCAGTCTCAACTTTGGGGCAGGAGCAGACATGACCTGCTCCTTCCCAGCCCAGTTGCTGGACTTTTGCAGGGAGCAGTGTCATAACCGCCTCTCATCTCTGACGGGCAACGCCTGCCCTCGCCACTGGCTGCCAACTGTCTCCTTTCAGGGAGGTGGTGCTTCTTCCTTCCTGAGACACTGCCTTTCCACCACACTCCTTGGGGTTGTTTGTTTTTTAAATAAAAATCAATTGGCATAAAGGTTACGGTGGCACAGAAGAAAGAGTTCCAACAGATCTCGGGGTTTGCAAAAGCTTAGCAAGCCTTCCTTCGAAGCAGAAGTACCTGGATATCTTTATTTGGGGCCTTGCTGAGTTATTTTGCTTTTTGTCATTTGCTCAGAAAGGCATAAAAGAGCAGTTTCTCACCCTCTCTAAAACACCTAAAAGGGCACTTAATCCCACTTAATACAACAGAAATACATCACAGCAAGGAAGTGGGCACTTCACTACACCAGAGGACCCGGAATCCTCCTAACACACTGGCAAAAGTTTTTACCAAGCAGCATTATTTTCTGGTTTTTTTTCCACTGGTTATTCAACGGTTTGAATGCATTTAAATATTTAAGCTTGCCTAGTTTCTCCTCCCCTGTCAGTTGCACACCAATATTTGTTTCCTTTCATTATTAAAAGAAAACAAAAGTATATCTCCAAGTTGCATGCTTCCAATTAATAGGAATGCTTTCATGAAAATGCAAAAGGAGGGATAAATCCGGCGCAATTTTTTATTGCATTTAAACATCCACCTCCGGGACTGGAAACTCACACGCAACAGGATTAGGTGAACTCCTGAGAATTGGTAGAGGAAGCCTGAAGCTGCGTGTGCACAGACACAGGTCAACTGCCCTGAAACCAGACAGGTTTCCCAGGGTGCTGCTCCATGGCTTTCTGTTAGGATTTATCCGTGTTTATTGTGCTCTCCAGAACCAGAGCCTCGTTGTGCTAAAAGCTGTACTGAAACAGAACAAAACAACTCCAAATTGCAGCTATCTAAGGACTAAACAAATCGTTCCCTCGGTCTCGTTTCCAGGGCTTAGAGCTGATTGCAAAGTCCAACCAAAGCTTTTCCTTGACAGAGTCGCTTTATAAGGTCACACTCCTTCAGATTTCCTTGTGCCCTTCAAGGACTAAGCTCATGTTGCAGCTTTTCCTTCAGTCACGACGCACCTGGGGACTCTTCTCCCAGTCATCTCCTTGTATAAAACTTGTAGGATCACCTACTGTACTGTTTGGCTTTATGGGTGAAATTGGTCAAAAAGTTAAAATGGTGACAGAGAGACACACCCAGACACAGATATACGTGCTGGTCTGTGTGGATGCGGCATACAAAACACAAGCCTTGTTCTTTTAGGAAACAAAGACCCCCTGAGATCCACACGCAGAGATTCAGGAATGCAGGAGAAGAACATGACAGTTCAGATCAGTTGGATGGAGCAAATCTCCATATGGGATCATGGCACGGATCCAATCGTCCAGTTCTTGCCCAAATGGCTTTCGGATCTTGCTTGCAGCCATGCCCATACAAGGATGACTCCCTCTTGATTGTTTGGTGGTGGGTTTTTTCCTTTGTAAAGCTCTTGAAAGAACTTGGACACATCTTCAGCTCTAAGCCTGTGAGTATTCCCACAGCTCTCAGTGGTGACACTGTACAGAAAACATCCTCACTGGAGGAAACACGTGGCCAGTTCTTGGTGCAACATCTAGCACAGTAAAGGCCTTGCCGTGTCTGGAACCCCGAGGAGTTTCTATAACACAACTACATAACTTGATAAATAGTTTTACTAGTGATCACAAACATCACACAAAACATAAGTACCCAAAGAGTGGAATCAAACTGAATCAGGTGCCAATGTTGTGTCTCTGAAATATTGGATGACCCTTCAGAGGGATGTCTTTTGGTTAGAGTAAAAGGAACCAACAGAAAAATATCACCTATGTCCCTCCTGGTGAGATCCAGAGCTCTCTTCTAAAGATGTGCTACCAGCAGAGGGACGGCAGGGATGACATCACTGGACTGCTCATCTGCCAAGTGGGACACCACAGGTCCTAAGCAGTAACTCGGTTTATTGGGGCTGAGCTCCAGATTCAACTCCTGTTGACGCTGAGCCTGGGCCGAAAAAGCTCTGGGATGAGGAAGAGGTGATTATGTGGTGATGACACACATATGGTTGGATGCAGAGTGGTGCTTGAACTTTTTGCCAGACCTTCAGTGGGTCAAAATATCCAAAGAGCCTGGGTTCAGTTTCTGACCCTACTCTCAACCTCTACTTATGCTTTCACGAAAAATGCAGGTTTTACTCCTATTGTCAGCAACCAAACGATGCAGGTTTTGGGGATGGTGGGCAGACTGGCTCCTCGATTGGGACCTCAGGTAGATTTTAGGTCTCCTGTGCAGTATCTGAGTGGATCCAATTTTAAGTATGTATTGGATGTTTATTCATCCCCTAAGCTAACAAAGTTAAACTCCTTCCAGAGACGTGACAGCTCAGAACAGCTCCAAACCTCTGAAACTATTGTCCTGCCCTGTCCCCTTTTGACTGTGGCAACTTCAGCTCTGTTTCAAGGAGGCAGGAGAATTGATCTAGTTATGTCAGGCCTGAAAAAGGTCAGGCTGGGAAAGGGAAGAGGAGGAATCCTCCCTGCATCTTACTGAGTTGAGTGAATGCCATAGGGAAAAGAGCACAAGATGGCATTTGAAACCAGAATAATGTCTGCAGCGTTGGAAAGTTAGCTGGAGGGCTCTTGTGAATAATGAATGTGATGGTTTCTTGAAATAATGGTGGGCAGAGTTGGTGAGGAGCGTGGCTCAGGAGTACTGAAATCACGCTGACAAAGCAAAGGCACAGAGCTGCTTCCTCTTCAGTAAGTTTGTACTTGCAGTTACACTTGAACGAGGAATGTAAGTAGGATGGAGAAGAAGATGGGGATATTTAAAGAAAGTTCCATTGTTTCCAATGGTTCTTAATAGCAAGTCTCTGGGGTGTAGTATAAACCTTGGGATTATGAGGAGAGGAGGAAAATGAGGTGGAAGCATCACTCGTTAGGCATAAAATAGATTTTCTGGCTTTCTTTACCGTGGAACTCATGTCAGCACAGGATTCTCATGGAATATGACAGGCTTTTGCCTTATACCAGTATCCCCAGCTTAGTGTTTTACACATCCTCTTGCGAGGCAATGCCACCAGCTCATCGCTTCCCTAGAGCCCCACAAACCTAAGTGAGCCCCAGGCCCGTAGGGGCTGGGGGAATTCTTCTGGTGGCCGCAGGTCCTGCCAGATGCTCCTGTTTCCCTGGCTCACTGGGGGATGGCAAAAATGCCACATCGGGGGACGCCAGTTTTGGTGCCTTGCAGTCAGATTTTCAGGTGCCTTGCTCCAGCTGACAGGCAGGCTGTGAAGGACAACTGGCAGCCTGGACACCATTGCTCTGAGGGGGATCCTGAAATTCACTGGCAAAGTGGTTTCAGAGACAAATTTCCTGTCCAGACGAGCAGCCGTGGAGCCTCCTCTCCACACAGGACCCTCTTGGAGGCAAAACAAAAGCAATACATCTCAGCAAGGTTTTAAGATCAGGAATCCCACCCTGGGGCAAGAGGAAGGAGAAGATCCTATTGCAGACCACAATTGTCACTAAATCATAATCACCTTTCTCCAGGTGATAAAGTACCTAGGTCAATGCATTCCCAACTGGTCTGTATCGTATGTGACAGGAGGGTCGCTGGACTTGTCTGGAAGAAGCAAAAAACCCAGAATCAGACCAGTATCTCCTGCAGAGAGATGAGTATAACAAGAGGGCAAATGTAGAGTGACATTTCCATCATCCAGAGATCTGTGGCATGTACTTATTGATACAGCCATCTCTGTATTTCATGTCTCAAGGTTTCTTCCTGCCATGGTTTCCTTGGTTAACCAAGAAATTACTCCTGTGCCTCCCTGGAAGGATAAGCTACTTCTTTTTGCATGGATCACATGGAGGAGAAGGAGGAAGTACCGATTACACAAATGATGACATGAATCCCAATTCAGGAGATCCTTAGTTGCAGTTGTTCTGGACCATCTGTAGTTATCTAAGCACTGAAACCCCTATAAATCTGTGTCACAGTTGCAATTAGTTCATTGGGACTTTAAAATATGGTTGAGTGTTTTTCAGGAAATGTTGCCCTTTACAAAGGTAGGAGGAGGAAAATGTGTCACGAGAGCAACGGCCTAATTTGGCTTCAGATGTTCAAGCCACGCTGGTACCCTCTAAGTAGAATAGGCCCTTGCTCGGATTCTTCCTCATTCCCTCAGTGGTTGGAATCCAAGGAGGACGCTGTTCGTTCTGCCTTCGATCCTGATCTGTGTCTTCCTGAATCCAGTACTAGAATCCAGCTCCTGAACACCGTTCCCATCTGCTGCTGGGCCCAGTCTGGGACTGGTGCCTGCTCCACAGCATTGGTGGTGACTGTGACATAATTGCCATCAGGGGTGTTTGGGTTCGATATTGGTCTTGTGTATATTTGTATATATTCCATTTTATTCTTATTATTTTCCTCTTCATTAAAGCTGTTCTAGTTTCCTTTTCTAACCAATAAGTGTCTCTCTCTTACTCCTTTTCTCTTCCCCTTTGGGGAGGGAGGGAGGGTGGAGAGCATCTGCTATAGGTTTTAGGGCTGCCCTGACCCTAAATCGTGACACATTTTCACAGTTTGTATATTCCCAGTCCATCACAAATCTCATGGAAACAGAGAAGTCATGGTGCTCGGTGGCTGTTTGCCGTGGGTTGAGTGCATGTAGATGACAAGTGACTGCCGCCGAACAGGGCAATTCAATGAGATCGTCACTGATTTCCCTTTGTTTCACTCTGTCCTGTCTGACAATCTGCATCACTGCCTTTGAAAGCCTCCTTGCTGACGTGCGGTTTCACCAGATGAAATTTTGAGAAGGCTGCTCTGAATTCTTAGAGGTCTCAATCATTTTAGTAGCTGAGTCATCAGCAATTTCTGACCTCAGTCACTCTAGGATTTCCTTGGAGAGAGGAGGGTTATCACAGCACCACACTCAGCACATCAGGAATTTCCTTGGAAAACCTTTTTGCCAATGCAATGTTTGTTTTATTTCTTGCCATCATCTAACGACACTGCTCAGTTAGCTTTTTGTAGTAAATAGTATTTGAAAATCACTTCTTTTTTTCCTTCCCCCCCACCCCAGAACTGTTTGCAGGCTCTCTGGGAGCTCACAACACAGCAAACAAACAAACAAGCAAAAAATGTTCACGATATTTCTTCACATCCTTTCACATTTCTTCACTCTCAGATTTAGTGGAGGAGCCTCTAATATTAGACTCAGCAGCTGGCAGGTAAATGAACCAGAAGCAGTTTTACAAATACTCTTTTGTCAGTCCCAGCAATAATACTCCAATTTTACACTTTGTAGCCATGGGGATTTGAGTGAAGTAATACTGGAGGTACACACAGGAGAACCAGGCTCAGGGAGTAGAAGAATGCATAAAATGGGGATTTTCTACATCCACTTGCCTAGAATTCAGCTGTCAATATAATTTCTCTCTTTTCATCTCTAGCCTAATAGTGCTGTGTCATCCCTGAAGAGAAGCATCACTCTTTTCCCAGGAATAACTGCCTTCTATTTTGGATTGTGCTTGCTGCATTTTTTCCATTCTGGGTGCCTGAAGTTAGCTGCTTAAAGCCATATTGGGCATGTAAAGCCTATGCATTTGTGTATGAGGACCAGCCTTACTCCAGTGAGCTAAATATCCAGGCAAAATAAATTAGCATTAGCTATGTCTGTGAGTTTGGACACTCAGGTTGGAAAATATTAGTTCTAAAACTTATCCTGACATTACTAAATGTGACCATATTTGCTCTTGCAACATTTGCATGGGTACATAAACTGCTTGCAAAAATCCTACTGCCAAGAAACTGATTGTCAAACAAACGAGGTTTTTTATCTTCTGTTAGAAAAGAGAAACAAGGGGCTGGCACATGGGTGGCTTTTTTCTTTTCCTTCTGGCCCTTCAGTCAGCTCCGTTTTGCTAGTTATTAGAGTCAGCAGCAGTACAATACTCCATTGGCTAAAATAATAGGTCTAAAAATGATGCTGATAAAAAGAAGGAAAAGCAAGCAGGCAGGCTGCATACTAAGCAGAGGTTCCTGTTATATTTCAGCTTCTGCATAAGACATTCATAACATGTCCGGTATAGGACACTGGACTGGTAAAAAACCACACAGGACACGGGTTCCTAGGAAATTTTCTGGCTTGAAAAACTGCCATCACTGGCTTTATTTAAGGTTGTTCTCTATAATGTAGCTACAGATGGTCTGTTTTCTCCACTCTCCCTTTGTAGTCAGTGGACAACTGATACACTCACAGAAGTTCAGCTTCGCTGCACAACACCCTAAAGTCAGTGTCCATGGGCAGTCTGGGGACTGGTTCTGGTTCTGGTTCTTTGCTTGACTATGAAAGGAGCTGAGAGCAGAGAATTCAGATGGGAAGAGCTTCTTTGGAGATAACGGAAGTTAGATGAGATGAATCCCATCCAATCTTTCGTGAGAGAAGAAATTAGACTGCAAGTTTTATTACTAGTCATTTCCTGAACTGTTCTTCGTTGCCACAGTATTATGACAGTTTACGGTGATTGACGATCTGGTCCAAGACGCCCGAGTCCTTACTGAGGCATCATCTTCAGCCATGAGAGCATTTAATTTCTGACGCCCGCCTTGTTCACAGCAACACCTTTGGCAACAATTTGGCAACACTTGCCTGTGATGAACATCTGCCTCCCAGCACCTCAATCAGAGCTGCACGTGTCGCCTTATTTGTATACGACAGTTCTTACAGGCAGGGGAGCTGTAGGACCTTTTAGTCATTCATGTTTGTTTGCTCCTATATATTGCAGCACTTTCAAACTTGATCACTCTGGGCACGAAATTTTACAGAGTAATGCTTCAAGCACTAAGTCAAGATCAAATTAAAATACAGGCTGGTGGGCTTACTGTGGCTCAGCCAAGATTGCTCGTGCTCATTTCCTTTAGGCCAAATCCTTTAAGTTAAATCATCTTTTTTTTTTTTTGCTGTCCATACCTGTGAAGTTGGAAACCCAGAGTGTTTTTGTGGTTCCCGTAAAATGAAGCATCAGTATGCAAAGCAAAGAGCACGTGGTGTTTCTATCAACAAGAAATATTTTCGTGTTTGGATGGCAGGCAGAAAGGTCCCCTCTGCTGCATGATGAGAAAACTGATCACTGGCTTTATTGGAAGAGAACTAACGGCAACTCTTTCTGTGTCTCAGCTACATAATAATCGGATGCTGGCTCCTCACTTCATTTGACCCGTGCCTATGAAACAACAAGAGCCACAGGGACAGCTTCTCGCTTTGCTCTTGCGGCCTCAATTTTGAGTTTCCTATATTCTTATGGCAAATATGCTACAATAACCAGGATGAGTCGGGACCACTGGCGTAAAACCAAAAGGATTAACATAACCAAGTAATCCAATCTTAATGAGGTTTAAAAAGAAGCTCGACAGTAGTTCAAAAGCACTTACGAGATGTACGGCTTGCCTGTGATTACTGAAGCATGCAAAGAATGTTATTACTAGGTCTGCAGGCAGGTGAATAGGTCTGCACTCCTTGGATTGTTTTCATGTAGCAACAGGCAGAGGTGTTTTAAGTAAGTGGAAACTTCCGTGACAAACAAGCTGACAAACTTTCGAAGATCGTGAGGAAACGCAGCAACGGAAAATCAATAAGGGTAAGTGCGTTGACTAAAAACAGCTGTATCTCAGGTGCAGTGGTGTTTTAAGTACGTGGAAATTTCAGTAACAAACAAGTTACCAAACTCGGGAAGAGCTTGAGAAAACACAGCAATGGGAAATCAATAAGGATAAGTGTGTTAACAGTCGTGTCTCAGATTCATCCTTTAAGCACAACTGCTCTGCTCGCCTCAATTTCACAAACCTCCACAGGTAAACACACACTCTCCAGAACTGAAGGCTGAAATCGTGTACCTGGCTCCTCAACTGTGAGAAGGCACAAATAATTATGAAAAAAAACAACCTGACTGCAATGGAACAGAAGATGTAGATGCCACTGACTCCTGGGCAGGTCTGTGTGAGCACAGCAGTGCCCCCCAGGTTAAAGGAGCAGCCTCCTTGGAGTTGCAATGTCATAAAAGCACCATAGGCGAAATAATTGCATAAAAATAGCTGTGCCCAGTCTAAACAGAGGACTGTCTAGCTCCATTTCATGGACGAGGACTGTATGGCTACCATGAAAACGGGACAGGCAGATAGTACTTTCCTGCAGTATTTACACAGCCTTTGGCAATTTCTGCCCCAGCAATTTCCTAGTTCAGGAGGCATCTCTTTGCACTTAAAAACTATTAAAAGCTTCTTGAAAATAACTTTTTCTGTGAATTTGCTATGCCACATACATCCCATGTTCCATATTTATTTCTATGACCGTTACTTTGGGCCCATGTAAACCCTTCCTTTCACAACATGCTGTGTCAAGGAGTTTCACAGTTCCTGCAGTGTGAAGAATCATTTTCCACCATCGGTTTTGAAACTGGCCGTTGGTAGTTGTGTTTTACAATTCTTAGTTCTTGAATTGAAAGAAACAGTCAAAAAAAAAAGAGTCCTCTGACCACCTCCTGCAGGCTCCAAGTCTTTCAGACACCATGGTGTTTGCAATAGAGTCCATTGTAAATCCACAGAATACTAGTGCAGAGTGAAAATGGGATAATATGGAAAATAACCCCTTTTTTTTTTTTTTTTTTAATTGGTGTGGACATTTGTAGTCCACTGACTAACAGTCTCTTCTGTTCTTCTCTGATAGTTCAAAGTCTAACATCAATAATGCTGCTAGTCTCACAATTGAGGATATAATGATTCCCAGCTTCATACATTTAAGTAAAAGTTCGATGTCTGAAGACAGGTTCGCAGTACAAGCGATAGCACAAACAAGCAGTTATTTTGTAGAGGACAAAAACACTGCACGAGTTTGGGCTTTTCTTTTAAATAATGAAAAAATACAGACCTTCATGAGAACATCACCTGAAGCAGAGAAGAGATAATGGGTTATTGCTGGAGCAAGCCAGCTTTGCTGAAAATATTCTGGTTTTATACTGGTGCCAGTGAGAATACGGCTTCACAGTTTTAAAATGGTCTAATGACTGTGCCGGATCCTGCCACTGTTAGATGCAAAAGGCAGTAAATACTCATCAGCCTCAGTGGGGATCTCTGCTTAAAAGCTGAGTCCCAATCGTGCTCATTTGTTTTCAAGAGATAAATGCCTTTCAGTCAGTCTACTTCTCACTAATAGTAAATTTAGTCTGCTGAGCTTCTGTGCAGCTATTTAAATCTGGAGACTTAACAGATTAGTAGGGGAACGCTTATTAAGAGTCAAACCATCAAGTCTCATTAAGGATTTTCTACAGTGTCTATGTTCTCCTGAGAAAGAGGCATCAGGTCACCTGCTTCATTAAGCCCTAGCATTTGTTGATGGGATTCATTAAGGCAGAACACAAACTGCAGTGATCTGTCTGCTTCCAACCCACCCCACCATGGAGTTATTAGAATTCATTTCATCATCCCACTAGTTGTGCCTTTACTGTAAGAACTGCAGATCGTTTGAAAGAACCCATCAGAAACATTCCTAGGGAAGTGTTTTCCCACTGGGAAATGTCAAACTGTCAAAAGCAAAATGTATCACGGAAATACGTCAAGTTTGATAAAACATTGTATTGAAAAATCAGAATAGAACACATCCATGGAAATATTTTCTTGTCAGTCTTTCAGGAGCAGCACGGTTTGTTTTCCATTTTAAAACAGTCTTTTGTTTTACTTTATTTCCCATAAAACAAAGAGAGCAAAAATAATAATGACACATTTTTAATGCCCCCAAACAAATAGCATTTGACGTTATTGTTGATTTCATTTCACAGGGAAATTTGCTTTTCTATTATCCACTTGAAATTGAATTTTGCTTTTACTTCTCTGAATTTCAAGTGAAAAAGAAAATCTATTTCTTTCTGCAGTTTTAATTAAGCCAAAATGTATTTCCCAAAGATTTAATCAGAAATGGAATGGTTAAAGTCCTTCAAGCATTATTAAACTGGGAGAAAGAAGTACTACAAAGTTGTGGTAGGAATAGAGGACCAGAAAGAAGGAGAAAGCAAACAAACAAAAAGAAAAATAGTCTAAATGAGGATGACATAAGACATGTCTTTGGGTCCACATCCCTCCAAATCATTTTTCTAGGTGAATTTCATCCATAAGTGCACCACTTCTGTGTAACTGCCCTGGATTTTCACGTGTACTGTGTATCTTGACGTCTGGGCGTGGAGCCTGCTGAAGGCAGGAGCTGCTGAGGCTGTGCTGAGTCCCCTGCACAAAACAACTCCTTACCTGCAACTCAACAGCTACAGCTAAAGCCAAAACCAAGACTGATTTGGAAGTAGTGTGTTTGTGCTCCAGAACCAGGTGACGTTCCCATGGCTTAAAACTCCCAATCTTTTCCTGCTCCCACGCAGGGAGGTGTTGAGGACTCGGTGTGTAGCTGTGGCAAGAGATTCTTAACTAAGAAGATCGGGGCAGAAAAATCAGATTCTCTTTCCCCTTAAGCTGAATAGATAGAAGTATGTTTTCCCCATAGTTATACATGCCCAGAAAAAGAAAGGAAAATGTTGAAAATCGAAATATATAGAATTAATAAGGAGTATTGAAATGTATCTTGAAATGGAAGGGGCCAATTCATAGCAGAAAAAGTTATTAAGGGTTTTTAAATACAAAGACATCCCATCTGACCTTGGGAATCTGTCTGGCTGCATAAAAATCTTCACGGGCATGAATACCTTAATGTTAGCAGCTCTGGGCTGCTATCAGGGCTCACTCCAGTGCAACAATCACCATAAATTTTGCTTGATTCTAGCAAAGAAGCAAGAAGCCACGACTAATCTCTGTGTAATTTGGCATATTTTACTCCTTTTGAGACTAATTTGTTTTACCCGTGGGTCTGCCATTGTTGGCTCTCCTTTCTGTGGGAAGCTCTGCATGACAGTCATGGAAACTCATCGTGTCCCAGGCCATATCCCTCTCAAAATGGAGCTACGATGGGTCAACTAGAAAGGCTAATTTATCCGAGTGGAACATCCTACTAACACAACTATATTGTTTCCATGTCCAGAATTAGCTTGGTTGAGACTGGACTGAGTATCTCAGCCTTGGCAGCACACTGCAGAACGTATGTATTTCCCAGGAGACGTAATCCATGATCTACCTCTTTTGGAGACAGATGCTGTCAGCTATCACAAGTAATATGTTATTGCCTGCCATATATGATCAACAGCAGCACTGTATGGATTTTCTGGCATTTCTCCTTCTTAGATTCGCAGCGTATTTGAGGGTACAATGTTTTTTTGGCTTGGCTAGTTTGTTTAGTGGTGCTGAGAGAAAGTGTGTGGGAGTTTCAAAGTAGAAGAGATCTTCTCCAAGATAGAGGCGTTGAATTCTTTCCTGAAGAAAGTCAAGAAATGGAACTGCTTGAACTTCTTGAGCAGATTGTCCCATAGACAGGTATCAGTGGCAGAGAGGAGTTTGTCCTGGACTTTTACACAGCTTGGTTTGAGAATCACTGAATTGACAGAGCCATGAGGATAGAAATAGTCCTGTCTTGTACTAGCTGTTGTACAGGTAACAACGAGTGAGTCACCGTAGCATAGCCTGAAGGTGATAAATGCATGGATCACAGAAGTTTACCAGGAGGAAAAGATGGCAATCATCAGGAAGAATGAAGTACCTCAACAAGGAAATCTGAATCATCTGAGCCTAAGGAGCCAAACTATGCTGGAAGGCTTCATACCACCTTCATAAATAAGGCCTGTTACGCTTTCCAGGGGGACAGTTTCTTGTTTGACTCTTTGGTTCAAATATTTCAGCACCATCAAGTTGTATTTCTCAAGTCTCAACTTGCTTTCTGCTCTTCAGGCAAGAGCAAACTGATCTTCAGGAGGCTTTACCTAATTCAACTATTCTTTTCTGCACACAAACCCCAGCATATTCCTGCTGTGGAAACTAAATAGTACTCAGTGACTTCAATTCCAGTTTTCAAAAATGCCTTGCTTCTAACTGGGATGAAAAGTTCCTCTGAAGCAGGGCTCCATTCTAGGCTGTGCTCCACCAGAAACCAAGACAGACTCAAGCAAATACTGATGTTAGAGTTGATGTGAGATTTCTGCAGGTGTCTGCTTGTTGTCTCTGCTGCCTTTATAATCAGTGGAGAGAAACATTCTGCCAGGGTCCCGAGAGCACTAATGGGCCTTATCAACACAAGTGGGGTTGTTCAGCCTGGAGGAAAGAAGGCTCAGGGGAGACCTTGCTTTTGACAACTTCCTGACAGGAGGCTGGAGCCAGATGGGGGTTGGTCTGTCCTCCTAAATAACAGGAGACAGAACAAGAGGAAACGGCCTCAAGTTGCACCAGGACATGAGGAACAATTTCTTCCCCGAAAGGGTTGTCAAGGCCTGGCCCAGGCCACCCAGGTGGTGGTGGTGTCCCTGTCCCTGGAGGGATTTCAAAGCTGTGTAGATGTGGTGCTGAGGGACATGGTTTAGTGGTGCCCTGGCAGTGCTGGGTTAATGGTTGCACCTGAAGGTCTCTTGCAACCAAAATGTTTCTATGAAGTTTAAGGCAGCATCTTTGCTGCTGCAGAAAATGCCATATGAACCATGATTTCTGCTTAGATAAAGCTCTCACATTTCTAAAATGCTGGTCACAGTGAAGGTTACTGGATACTCAGAAGGTAATGAATGAACTCCAAAAAAAAAAAAAAAGATAGACTGGGGTTTTTTCCTCCTTCTTTCATTGTGCATCATAAATCACATTTGCATTCATTGCTGAAGAGCCTTGAAAAGACCTTTTAAAAAAACAAATACAAAATAAATGCAAAAAACACCCCAAAAAACCCCAATGAAACAAAACAAAAAAAGCCCACTGCCAAGTCTTGATTACTGTTAGCTAATCTTGACCGTAATTACTACGATCTGATGAAAAGTTATCCACTGATATTGTTAGGAACAGCAAGCCCAGCCAGCACGGTGCTTTAGCACACTCCAATCCCACCTCTCTCTCGGGCAGTTCCTGGCAAGTAGGCAGATCAGAAGGGATTCTTAAATTTGATGTTGTCAATTCTAATTTTTTTAGAAATCATAAGAAGTCATCCAAAAGGGTGAGTTTGAAGATATTTATTTACAAGCCTTCCCCTATATTTATAGGGATTATCTGGTTTCTTTTCATGAAGTGTTCAGGACTTTCTCCACAACCAGTCAGGGCAGAAAAAAATGTGGAGGGTTCTGTGAGTTTTCTTCCCTGAGTTCCTTTCCAATGGCTTCACTGGAGAAGCAGGAGAAATAAGTGAAGCGTGAAGTAGTAGGATACTCACAGCGAAGTGTGTGAGTTGGCAGCACTGAATCATGGAGCGGCATAAAATTAATGTGCTCTTCCATATTGGTGGGTAGCAGCACGAAGTTCTTAAAGACTTTATGTAAGAAATCACGAGTCACTGATGGCTTTCTACAACGTGCCAGCCAGGGAGAGGCAGAAAGCTATTTTGAACAAGCTTTCAGATTTTGTAATGGAAATATAATAATGATAACAATTTGAGGAGACTTAGGGATGTTTTTTCATCGGAGATATTCGTGCGTTGACTTGATGTTGCATCCCAACAACCCTTTCTATACTGGTTTACCTTGTCCACTCCGCTGTCCCTCCGTGTCAAATATTGACAAAACCAGTAATTCATGCCAACCTTCTGCTTTCACAGCTAACAGCACACATGTGCACACTCCCTGCTTAAAACTGCAGCACTAAGTCCTGTGTTTCATAAAACAACTCTCCTTTAGAAATAGCGTGTGTGTGTGTGTGAACCCTGCCTGCCTGGCCCTGCCATCAGACACTCATCATTGCGCTTTGTCGCGTCATCACCAGGCTTCTGACCCTGAAGGGGTGATGGAGCACTGGAACAGGCTGCCCAGAGAGGTGGTGGAGTGTCCTTCTCTGGAGACTTTCCAACCTCACCTGGATCTGTTCCTGTGTGGCCTGCCCTGGGTGTTCCTGCTCTGGCAGGGGGGTTGGACTCGATGATCTCTAGAGGTCCCTTCTAACCCCTGACATTCTGATGATTCTATGATTCTAAGGTGGAGCCAAGCTTTCAAATTCTTCACTGAAATCCCTGGAGCAGCAGGACCCTCCTGGTGAGTGATTTATTTTTAGAAAGACAGCTTTAAAGAGTCTAAGTCTTTGCCTGGGAGTAACTCGAGGTAAATTCTGCGAAGTAAAGGAAGCTGAAGATACTAAACTAGACTGTGCAACAGCAGATCCGGGCACCACATTCCTTTCCAGCTCAAGGCAAAGTCAGATTTTACCATTGCTGTTGTTTTTTACAGAGGGCGTTTCACCGCTGTGGTGACAGTAGCACAAAATAAAACTAGGCAGACAAATGACACCTCACTGAAAATGGAGGTTACTTGGGCAGAAAATTTGGGGAAAAGAGAAGGGCTGGGTGTCCATGATTCCCGTAGTCACGTAGGTGCTCAAAAGCAATTTGTCTGACACATTGGCATAGCGTAAAATGACGACTGTGTGTAATGCCCTCCTGGGAGTGCTAAACAAGGCTGTGGGGTTGTTGAGTGGGATCTGGCAGGTGAGCAAGCAGCTCTCTGCCGCTCATCTGGTGCCTTTTGTTTTGGGATACTTGTGGTCATGGTTTCAAAACTGCATTGCATCAGTACAGCAAATCCCAGCCACCATCTACATCCACAAGTTAAATGCATTCCCTGGCCCTGGGAAAGAACCGGCACAGAACAGCCCACGTCTTTTGTATTCAACGAGGGGCCCCATAACCAAAGAGCCTGGTGGGAAGAGGTGCTGGCCTGTTAATTCCTGACCTGTCCAGGAGATGCTTGTCAGCTCAGGCCTCAGCTGTGCCCAGCAGCGCGCTCTCAATTGACAAGAGAGATTGTTATGCTTCAGAAACTGTTCCTGATGTGCTTTAAGTTCTCAGTGAAGGAGAAACCCATGGGGGTGAGGATACAGCACTGAAGGCCAGATCTCTCGCATTGGCATCACCAAGAGTAAAGTCGAGGTATTTTCACCTGAACATCAGGAAAGAGCCCAAAGACAAGGGATGAGTTCTCTGAGAAACAGAGGCAAAGCAGGGAAGAGTCTGGGTGGCTCAGGCATGCAGCTGTTCCCCAGATGTTGCTTAAATTGCCTTATAAGCCAAGCACTTGACAGACTTTGAAGTCAGTGGATATTTTCTTTCCAATATTTAAGGAAATACACCTCTGCCTCCCCTTGCCATGTGAGCTTCAGACATCTATTCCCAGTGATCCTCCTTGCTCTGAACTCTGTTTTTGTGGCAGTACTTAACTACAGCCAGAAATGCTTGAATCAAGAGGAGAAAGTGTTTCTGATGCATTCTTCTCTTCAGCATTTCCTACTGGTCAGCGACGGGAAGTTTGAACAATCTTAGTGTCCCAACACTTGTCCCAATTTTGGATCTGTCCCTTTGTCACTAAATTATGCTGTGTACCAATAGGTTGATCTTTTTAACTAAATAATCTTCCCAATCCTATGGATTAAACCCCTTGTGATATCTTTCTAGTTTCTTTCATAGTTTCATCTTTCAGCTCTAAATGAAGGCAGATTAAATGTGTGTATTTGTTGAGACTTGCGAAACCACAAATCCTGCTGTCGGTTCCAAATGCTCAGTTTAAGAGCCTAATCAAGCCTGGCATTTTCACAAGACACTTCACACAACATTCTTGGAAGGGTGCTTCTCAATCCACTGGATTATTGAATTAATTTCCAGTAGTAATGTCACTGCTGTGTATGGATGGGGAAAGGAAAGCAAAACAACTCACTGACTTGGAAGAACGTAGTTCCCTCAGGATATTAATGTCACCAAGTCCCTAAAGGGATTATAAAGTTCAATAAAAATAGAAACAAAGTCCATGCCTTCTTTAAAAAGACAAAAAGAAAGTCAACCACAACTTTATCGGGGCAATTCAGGGAAAGAGAACACAAAGGGAATTCTAACACATTAATCAAGAAGGAACAAATACCATTAAAATGAGTGATTTATTCTCCTGTTTCTGCCCTGGCCCAACAGTTATTACTTCTTTCCCTTCCTCCCTTTTTCAGTGCCTGAAATTCCTATCAAAACACATCAGGAGGTAACCCCCATGCTCTCTTGCCTGCTCACAAGAGGTTTATTGTCAGAATGGAATATATGAATCAGCGTGTTTGGGCAAGGTGTGATAGGTTTCTGTATCCTTCTTGGAAGAAGATAACTTTTCAGATGATGACTTTTATCCTTGTATTTCAAAGAGGCATGTTTACAAATCTGAAAGGAGCAATTAGCTGTAAATACACTTTGTTTGGGTAATGAGCTTTTATGCTCCTAAGAACTGGGCTTAATCGAAGAACAAACAGTTGTGTTGTCCCCCAAGCCATTGGAGCCTGCTGGAGAAGGAGGAGGGGTTTTGTGTGTTGTTTTATGTCAGTTCTTGTGTAAGGTCTCCTGTCAGCTGTGTTTACTTGGCTAATACTGATCATGAGGGTTTGTGTTTTTTAGGGAGGATTATTTTGTAATATTCATTCAAAATGAGCTGTTCCAACCCTTCTTATAATTAGTAACACTGCTGTGGACATCAGTGGGGAAAAAAATAGAGCTGTTCAGGCACCTATAGGTAACTCCTCTCTCCACTACAGCACTGGGTTACAAAGACCCTGGAGATGTCAGTGTTTACCGTGGCCTCCACGCTTGCTGTAGCATCCAGAGGGTACCCACGGAGCAAGCTGCGCCGTGTGAAGGATTCACAACAGCAGGGACCACAAGCTGTCAACACCAGCCATGGGATTTTGCTCTGCTGTAGCCCATCTTTCTCCTGCCCCCCATGCTTTTGTGCAGGGTAATTCCTAGCTCACAGCGCTGCCCTGAGCAGGTGCGGCTCCCCTCCTGCTGTGGTTTTCCTTACATTCAGAAAGGCAGGATCGTTACATAATTTACAGAGCTGGCAATTTTTGGCCTTGTTGGTCTGGTGATCAAACCCAACCACCATTCAAGCAGGATTATTGCAGCGTTATCTGCTGACAAATTTCCCTCCAGGGGACCTGACAGGGTCCTACAGTGATAATACTCACAGCAGCAGGTAGTTCATATAGAACTGCCTGTGGCAGCCTGATTCTGCTTCTTCCCAAAGAACTTTCTTATATCGATGTGGTTTAACGGGGACCCAGCAGTGCTGCGTTAATGGTTGGACTCAACGAACTTAAAGATCTTTCCCAACCTAAACAATTCTGTGATTCTAAGTGTTTATAAAACCAGGATGTTGTTGTCTGTGTATTGAGTCTTCATAATTCTAAGAACTGTGACTGACTGGGAGGAAAGCTGTCATGTCTCTATTACTGCAAGGCTGTTCAGACACACACAATGCTCTCTCCTGGGCACTGGTACAGCTGTTCTTTTATTTCTGATAATTGTTTTATTATTGTTATTCAGCTAACATGAAAACTGGGTGGTTGAAAATAAGCAGAAAGCTAAAGCAGATTGTGTCTAGAGGACAGTGAATGAATTGGAGAATAAAGAATTATTATACTAGAGTATTCTTAGATGGTACTGACTGATTAAAGACTAAATCTTACACTCGACACCAGCACCCCTCAGTGATACAAGTGTCCAAGCGCAAGTTCCCGGTGTAAAGCTGACAGGAGAGAGATTTGAATTGTAATCCCAAAGCTCCTGGAATAAACAGTGAACTATTGCTCCTCTAGCCAGCCCATTCCTCGACCAGACACTACAGCCCTGTTGACATGCTGTGCTCATTTCCATAATGTCCTGGTTTTGTCTGGAATGNTGGCACAGCTTCAGGCCGTGCCCTCTCATCCTGTTACTGGTGGCCTGGAAGAAGAGCCCGACCCCCACCAGACTACACCTTCCCTTCAGGGAGTTGTAGAGAGTAAGAAGATCTCCCCTGAGTCTCCTCTTCTCCAGGCTCAACAAGCCCAGCTCCCTCAGCTTCTCCTCAGAACACTTTCCCTCCAGTCGCTTCACCAGCCTCATGGCTCTCCTCTGGACCCGCTCCAGCACCTCAAGATCTTTCTTGAAGTGAGAGGCCTAGAATTGCACCCAGTACTCGAGGTGAGGCCTCCCCAGTGCCGAGTGCAGGGGGAGAATTCCATCCCTACTCCTGCTGGCCACACTATTCCTGATCCAAGCCAGGATGCCTTTGGCCTTCCATGATGCCTGGGCACACTGCTGGCTCACGTTCAGCTGGTTGTCAGCCAGCACTACCAGGTCCCTCTCTGCTGGGCCGCTCTCCAGCCACTCCTCCCCCAGTCTATATCACCATTTGTTTCAATATCATTTGTTTCAATTATGAAACTGTTCTTATCTCAACCCATGAGTTTTACTTGGTTTTGATTCTTCTCCCCATCTCACTGGTCGGGAGAAGAGTAAGCGAGCGGCTGCGCGGTGCTTCGCTGCTGGCCGGGGTTAAACCACAACACATAAAAAGCTGATACTTTTGCTGAGGTAAAACAAAACAGGCAGAAATTTCTCGATCAAACCTTCTTAGGATCTCAACAGCCTCTATCAGAGCAAGCTCTTCCGAAGGCCCTTTTCCAATCTAATCTATTTGCTGATGTTAGTTAACAAATGAGAAAGGTTCAGATACCATTTGGTCCCACATGTGAGCACTAGCAAAGCTGTAGCACAAACCAGAGTTCTGCAAATAGAACTGTAAATGTAGTAGAAATTGCTTGTTTCCTGCAGTCCAGAGGTAATTTACATACACAGCCCATCACTCTCTCAATGAACTTTCTACTGACAGGTTAATAAAATTTCTGGGACATCATGAAATCCAGGGTGAGGCAGTACTATGGAGTCCTGAGGCTGATGGTGTTGTGGATGGCACTAGAGCAGAGGTTTGTGGTGCGGTGCCAGGGTACTGGGCACTACCAGAGAACCCAGAGGCATTTAATCACCCATAACAAAAATAGACAAGAAGCCATGAGGGTACATGAAGAAGAGTGTGACCGGCAGGTCAAGGGAGGTTCTTCTCCCTCTCTGCTCTGCCCTAGTGAGGCCACCTCTGGAGTATTCTGCCCAGTTCTGGGCTCCCCAGTTCAAGAGAGACAGGGGACTACTGGAGTGAGTCCAAAGAAGGGATACAAAGATGATGAGGGGACTAGAACATCCCTCTCATCAGGCTGAGAGACCTGGGTCTGTTTAACCTGGAGAGGAGAAGCCTGAGACAGGATCTTATCAGTGTGTATCTAATATCAATAAATATCCAAAGAGAGGGTGACAAGAAGAAGGGGACAGTCTCTTTTCAGTGGTGCTCAGTGATGGGACAGGGGATAACAGGCACAGACAAACACAGGAAGTTCTACCTAAAAACGAGGAAAAACTTTTCTGTGAGGGTGAGTCTGGAGCAGGCTACTCAGAGAGGTTGTGGAGACTCCTTCTCTGGAGAGATTCCAAACCCATATGGACATGATCCTGGGCAACCTGCTCTGGGTGACCCTGCTGGAGCAGGGGGGTTGGACCTTAGAGGTCCCTTCCAACCCCTATCACTCTGTGATTCTGTGATGTGAAAAAAACTAATCAAGGAGAGGTTAGGAGTTCCTGGTCATCTAACCATTGCGTGTGCAGCCAATAGCCCACAGGTGCAGAGCTGCAGAAAGAGTCCACCTCACACGCTCCAGCTCACACCAAGCAGGAGTGATTGTGTGGATCTGTAGGTTCTACAGTCCTGTCAGGGTTGTTTTCCTCCTTATTTATCATCTTAAAAAATGGATGTGGGAGACAGCTGGCTCAGATTCCACACCCACCCACCACAGTAGCATTTTGCTGCCTCAGTGTCAACGGCTGACAAGCCTAAATTGTCAAGTGCTTCAGGAATAGTGAAAAAGTTGGGGCTGTTATGCTGAGAAAACCTTTTTTCCTGTGCAGGAATGATGCATAAGCCAAAGGTTAGAACTATTTTATTTCAGGGTGCATGTAGCTCTGGATGTGACTGTCATGTCGATCAAGTTCTTAAAAGCAGTATCAAAACTGCAGCAATTTGTTAATATGACAAATCTTTAAACAGCTAAGCAGACTGAGTAGGTATACTTTTAATTTTCAGTCATTTAAACTACAAATATTCAAGAGATGTTCAACAAATATTTGCTCCTGGTTTTAAATAAACCTTGGCTTATCCTGATAGTCCTCCCATGTTTGCTTTGCGCACCAGTTCAGAGAAAGTATCAGTAAGATCACATCTGTGAGTGGTCTACACAGTCAAGTGTCAAGCGAGCTTGGTCTATACTGTCTTTATAAGCACCCAACACGTAGATTTGAACACAGGGATTCAAAGTCTGGGATGTGCTGGGCAGCTGCTGTGCATTTTGGTTCCTTGCATAGGGAATAGAGCTGTTGGAATTGCACTTCCTGAGGGAATAAATCTCTTCCCCAGTTTGGGAAGTGCTCTCTGCAAATACACTTGAGTACTAACCTAAATGGGTTTGTTCCCGCAAGCACAGCAGCTGATTTTATCTTCCTCTTTGACACTGGACTGCCCATTTCGCCCCTTCACATAGCCACACTATATTATCTCACCACCTTCTCATAGTTCCAGAAGCAACAACTAGTTTATAACCTGCCATCTTCCCTAAGAGACAGACTACAGAAAATATTTTAGGTCAGTAATTCAGACTGTTCAGCTTAAGGTCGATCGAATTCCAATTTATCCCACAAGGAAAACTTGCCACACACTAATGCAAGCTGGGTCTCCTGCTCCCCAATTGCTCCGTGAAAGGCTGAAGGAAATGAGCCAAATATCTTCTCCATGTCCCCACCTCAGATGGACAGACTTGTGGTACATGACAGGAGCCTGGAATAATTTGTATTGCCTGCTGTTTGCCCTGGGATGAGAACAAACGCAAGGACAAGCTGTGTGGTGTGGTGGACACGCTGGAGGGAAGGAATCCATCCAGAGGGACCTGGACAGGCTGGAGAAGTGGGCCAGTGCCAACCTAATGAAGTTCAACAAAACCAAGTGCAAGGTCCTGTACCTGGGTCAGGGCAATGTCAAGCACAACTGCAGGCTGGGTGGAGAATGGATTGAAAGCAGCCTGGAGGAGAAGGACTTGGGGGTGTCAGTCAATGAAAAACTGACCATGAGCCAGCAATGTTCATTTGCAGCCCAGAAGGCCAACTGCATCCTGGGCTGCATCAAAAGAACTGTCACCAGTAGGTCGAGGGAGGTGATTCTCCCCATTTATTCTGCTCTCGTGAGATCCCATCTGGAGCACTGTGTCCAATTCTGGAGCCCCCAGCACAAGAAAGATGTTGAACTGTTGGAACGGGTCCAGAGGAGGCCACGAGGATGATGGGAGAACCTCTGCTATAGAGGACAGGCTGAGGGAGTTGGGGCTGTTCAGCCTGGAGAAGAGGAGGCTCTGGGGAGATCTTATAGCGGCCTCCAGGATCTGAAAGGGGCTTACAGAAAAGCTGGGGAGGGGCTGTTTGCAAGGGCTTGTAGTGAGAGGACAAGGGGTAATGGTTTAAACCTGGAAGAGGGTAGGTTTAGACTGGGTGTCAGGAAGAAATTCTTCACAGTGAGGGTGGTAAGACACTGGAACAAGAAGGTTGCCCTCTCCCTGGAAGTGTTCAAGCCTGGGTTAGATGGGCCCTTGAGCAACCTGCCCTAGTGGGGAGTGGTCCTGCCTGTGGCAGGGGGGGTGGAACTAGATGATCTTTAAGGTCCCTTCCAACCTTAACCATTCTAGGAATCTATGAACCTATGACAACTTGGCTGAGTGTGATAAACTGTTAGGCTTTGGTGACTTGTTTGCATTTTTAAGTCCTCGGGCTAGTCACAAGACAGGACTATAGATGAAGATGATGTGTTCTGTACTCTCTTCAGCAAGACTCGCACCTCTATAGGAGCTGCGTAGAAGGAAAGACAACAGAAGTACACAGTCAGCCTGAAGATAAAAGAGCGTATTGGCAGCTGATTTTTCTTGTCCCAAATCATACCAGCTGCAGAACACATTTCGCCTTTCTCCAGAAAAAACCTAGTATCCCTCCCCAGTAACGGCTAACTAAGGAGATATGTTAATGTGGAGATAAAAAATAGTCATAGCAACGGCTTTTTTGGGCCGTAGTGGTGCCACGTGAGATTTCACGAGCCGAGAGCTGAGCTCCCTCGCTGAAGCTGTT
Organism: Baryphthengus martii; assembly: GCA_013396935.1. Lineage (NCBI taxonomy): Eukaryota > Metazoa > Chordata > Aves > Coraciiformes > Momotidae > Baryphthengus > Baryphthengus martii. The sequence goes on along the minus strand of VWZK01000092.1, from coordinate 13,036 downwards.
GGTTCTGCTGGAGGCATGTGGCATGCGGCAAGGAATCTGTTAAATGTCTCTGTTCTGTTCTCCAGGTTGTCAGGAAACTATGTCTGCAAGGTTTCCCAGGTTTCTTGGACGAATCTAGATGTTCTGAACGCTGTTTTACCAATTAATATCTTCCCATGTACAATCTACAGACAGAAAGATAAGCAATAAACAACAGGAAAACGGTTTTGGGGAACTTTGTAATGATGGTAGAGTGATTGATTTTTGCAGCCCAGCATAGAAGAATTTTAACAGCACATACTGTGGTTCTAACTGGGAATCTAAAGCAGCACCAACAGGTTCTATGTTCTCACATCTAGGACAGAGCTCAAACTTCTCCCTGAGCGCAAGATCAACTTTCTCCTAGCCACTAATTTGAAAATAACCGCATGAAACAACAGGCATTGTCCAGGAAATCTCCTATTTCTTCTGAGCTCTTCGGGATCACAGGATTTGCAGACAGCTGATCTTGGTTTGAAATATATGTGGAATACATTTGAATCTGAGTCTTCACCTTTACATGGTTTACCAGAGAACCGAGGTGAAGATCATAGAAGTTCGTGGCATGGGAACAAAGTTACTCTGCTGAATTTGAGTTGTGGGAAGACAGCTGGGCCCATCACAATCATTAAGGCACCATCAGCAGATCAGATTTTTTTTTAAACTGATGCATGTTCCCACAAAATACACTGTTAGAAGAAATCTGAAACCTTCTGAGAAGCTAAGTACGTCCTGTGTGACCTACTCTAGGTTCCTGCTCTGGCAGGGGGGTTGGACTCAATGATCTTTCGAGGTCCCTCCCGACCCCTGACATTCTGTGACTCTGATTCTGTGATTTAGCAAAAATCTTGCTTTGTTCAGAAGAAAACAAAGAAAAGATGCTAGCATTTTTTGAATGAAATGTTTTGCTATTTCACTTTGTATTTACATACATTCTCATATATATAGTTTGTTGGTTTTTTTTTTCCCAAATCCAATTTATAGGGAGAATTTTAAAGCATCCACCCAGACTTCCATTAAGAAATCTGGGAAAGATTATGTAAACTGCCAGGGATGTTGCTCAGTGACTGACACTTCCTTGTTTATTGAAGCAATGAAGCCTCAGAGCTGTCCCATCACACGCACCCCCAAAGGCTGGGAGGCTGGGGAGGGGGCAGAGCTGACACAAACTCATCGAAAGGATATTCCAGACTATGTGGCGTCATGCTCAGCAATAAAAGCAAAGGGAAAGGAGGAGGGGAGGGCATTCCAGCTGTCTTCTGAAGCAACTTGACATGGATAGCAGGAATCTACTTCCCAGGAAGCACCTGGACATCATCTGCTAATGGGAAGCAGAGAATAAACCTTTCTGTCTTTTGCTTTGCTTCTGCCTGCCCCCTTTTCTTTTTTTTTTTTTTTTTTAATTTTTTTAAATTAAATTGCTTTTTCAGGCTCCATCACCCTCACAGGAAAGAAGTTTTTCCTCATGTTTAGGTGGAACTTTCTGGGTTCCAGTTTGTGCCCATTGCCCCTTGTCCTATCCCAGGCACCACAGAAAAGTCTGGCTCCTTCTGCTTGACACCCACCCTTCAGAGATTTGTAAACATTAATAAGTTTAATCAGTTCTCTCTTCTCCAGATTAAATAGCCCCAGGTCTCTCAGCCTTTCCTCAGGATTTTAGCCTGATAGGAGACCATTGGGTGGTGGCAACTGGAGAATGTGATACTGGAAAAGAAAATCAGGAAAAGAGCAGTCACTCCAGTACACGAAACAGATTTCCAAGAGCAGGATGACTCCTATGGCAGTACTTATATATGACACAGATCCCTTCAGTAACTGGTTTTAGACACCGTCCACCCAGTAGTTGGTTTGTGGATCGTCTCATCTCCAGCTGCCTCATGCACAGACACAGAAGCATGCAAACAGGTCTCTCAGCAGACCTCCAGGCCTCATGGTCTCTCCAGTAGTTGGCTTGGACCCCACTGTCCCTCCAGCAGCCAACTCACCAGTCTCAGGTCTCTCCAATATCTGGCCCAGATTTATGGCCACTCCGATACACACACAATCACAGAACGTCTTTGGTTGGAAGAGACCTTCAAGATCATCCAGTCCAACCTTCGACCAAACACCGCAAGCTCACCACGAAACCATGTCCCCAAGCACCAACTCTACACGACGTTTAAATCCCTCCAGGGATGGTGACTCCACCACTGCCCTGGGCAAACCATTCCAATGTTTAATGACCCTTTCAGTGAAGAAATGTTTCCTAATGTCCAGTCTAACCCTCCCCTGGTGCAGCTTCTGTCCATTCTCTCTGGTCCTGTCACACACCACCAGGGAGAAGAGGCTGCCCCCTCCTTGCTCTCAACCCCCTTTCAGGGAGTTGCAGAGAGCGAGAAGGTCTCCCCTCAGCCTTCTCTTCTGCAGACTGAGCAAACCCAGCTCCTTCAGCCACTCCTCGTAGGGCTTGTGCTCCAGGCCCTTCACGAGCCTCGTTGCCCTTCTCTGGACACGCTTCAGCACTTCTGTGTCCTTCTTGTAGTGAGGGGCCCAGAACTGAACACAATATTCCAGGTGTGACCTCACCAGTGCTGAGTCCAGGGGGACAATCACCTCTATTCCTGCTGCCCACAGTGCTTCTAATTCAAGCTAGGAGGCCATTGGCCTTCTTGGCCACCTGGGCCCACTGCTGACTCAGATGTAATCGACTATCGATCAACATCCCCAGGTCCTTTTCCAACTTGCAGCTTTCCAGCCACACATCCCCAGGTCTGTAGCTTACAATATACTCAGCTCCCAAGCCTCATATCCCTCTCGCCAGCTTGTCTGCCTCGTGTTCTCTAGCGATCGCACACCGACATGCACACTCGCATGACACGCACACACTATTTTCCACGCTTGTTCCTTCCCAAACAAGCTAAATTCCTCCCTTTTCCCTCCTTTAATTCCTCCCCTAAACATCCCATAAGGAGCCTGTGTGAAAATAAAGGCAGATTGGCGGGGAGGATCGTATACACGCTCAAGTGAATTGCAGCTGGAGCGTCAGAAAACACATCTGTCATTCTAATTGTTGTCTACTCTTGGTGTTTGACAAGCAGAACATCTGTGTTCTGGTAACACAGATCTGTGATAGACTCAGAGGCACCTTGTCGAACACGCTTGAGATTCCTGCCCTGCCGTGGAAAAGACCAAAGCACAGTGGAAAACTACACCTGCAAAATTCCCTCATACACAGGTGAAAGCAACAGGTTCCAAAGTTCTTTTCACTCTCTAGCAAAGCCTGAGCTCCACATTGTCCACATCCCCACTTGGGTACCTCTGCCCAGGTGCTGCTGTGGAAATCCCTTGGTTCACAAGGTAGTAAGAATAAATTTATTCTTCGCATTCCATCCGTGGTTTGTGGTTGTTCCTGCGTCCTGCCTGTGTCGGCTCACACAGAGCCTCTTGTCCTCACCAGCTCACAGGGTGGGTGTCACCTCTGGCCCATGGGCTTGAGGGTCTCCTGGGGCAGCTCTGAGACCAGCTGAGGATTGTTTCTCTGTGTAGGTCTCTTTTGTGTGCAGGCATTAATCACATAACTCACCAAGGTTCCTTAAAATTGATGCTCTTCTTATCTGCCCTTGGTTGCTTAAAATAACAGTCCTGGCTCTTCAGCTTTCTGAGGATTTTCAGCATCACAAATTCTATGTGTCTCTCCCTCCCATTTTATCGACTGCCAGAGAAACACATTAAACCCAGTTCAATTTCACATGAAGACTTACATACTTGAGATATCTGTACTGCAGACTTCTCTGAATAAATTGCCTGACAGCTGCTTCAAAAACCACAACCGATTCCCCACCGAGACCCTCAGCTACCAAACACCTCAGACCTTCTGCTCTCACCAACAGTGTTACTTCCCACATATTCTCTTTGGTCTGCAGACAAACACCACACAGCGATTAAATTCCTCCATGTTTACAGGAAGCTTCATTTCTGATGAGGCTTGAAATTATTCTGAAGCACATGCACAGTTGTTGACTTGTCCCTGACATGCATCAGAAATCCCTCCAGCAACCCCCTGGAGAAAGAGGCATCTCCTGGTTGTCATCGCAGTGATCCCTTCTTAGGTTGCGAGAGCCCCAAATTCATGTCCCCCTTGGCCCTAAATAACCACTTGTTCTTCCACATGCTCTTGCCAGTAGGAAGAGGCTGGGAAATGTATAATTAATGCCCCTAGCTCCCTTCCCACATACGAAGCCAAGATGGTGGTGTTGCTTCCTACAAGCTTTTCTGTTAGAGTCTGGGACTGTGGGAACAAGCAAATAAATTGGATGGCCAAGGCCACGTGCAGAAGGGGCTGAGGGGTGACCGTGATATGGTATCTAAGCTGTGAGGATCAGGCACAATCAAGGACAACCTTCCAAAGAAATCCTTGACACTTTGTTTCCTGAAAAAGGGCAGCTCTTGAAATGAACTTGGAATAAAAGACAGATCATCTACAACTTGTGGATTTGGGACTGAGTATAAGCTTTGGGTGAAATAACTTCTGACCAAGCTTTAAGCACTGTTACGTGTTCTGGTTTTGTTGTGGTTTGGTTTTTTTTTTTTCTATTTTTTTTTTAACCTTTTCCCTATTAACCAGTAACCTAGTGATACATTTTTTAAAGTTTAGCCCAAGTAGAAGTACTTATTTCAAGAACAGAAGAGACACAACCAGATAAGCATCTGTTTAACTAAACCCTCATTAGATGCTCTCTGCCTCTGAGCCTCAAAGCAATTCTAAAATAACCCAAGCAGGAATCAGTGGATCAGGGAATGAAAACCAATTTTATTTTTAAATTGATAATTGAAATAAGACACCTCAGGTGGTTTGAAGTGGTTTGATAGGGTTTGATAGAAAACCCTTCCTCAAGTTGCTCCCCCACAGCTCCCTAGCCCTGCCAGCTACCAAAGAGATGACTTTGGGACAACGCCGTGTAATCCCTGGACTGTCTTTGTATCAAAGAGCTGGACTGTTAAGGAGAGTTATAAATAAAAATAATCTGACTGCTAGGACTTAATGGTGATTCTGCTTAAGCTTTTGAACCTTTTCTCACCTGGTTCTTGCCTGGTTAAAAATCTTGTTAAAAATTGGGACTCACCAGAGACAAGTCCTTATCAAAGTCGAAGGGAAGCTGAGGTAGGGTGAGGCAGGTGGAGGGAAGCAGGAGGAGGGTACATATCCCCTCTCTGTGAGGCAACTGGCTGGTGGGCGAGAACTGTGTCTGTTTTACACTGGAATGTCCCAACAGAGGTCCAAGAGCTCTACCAAGACTAATCAAGAGACGGTTGCCTCCTCCTACACAGAGTCATCCACCCTACCAGAATTTGCAGCAGGACAAAATGCTGACGGTGTTTTGGTCTTGTTTTTTTTAAGACTGGACTAAAACAATTTACTCCCCATCAACTGCAACCAAGAACCAAATGTCTCTGATTCCAGAAGATGCAAACAGTTGGGATTTGCAGTGTTTGTATTTTGCAGCCAGCAGATCTTCGTTATCTTTTATTTTGCCCACTTCCTGGACTTCTCTCTGTGTGCTCTGCTGCCGACCCTGTGCTAATCCAAATGTGATTTGAATTTATTCCTTCTAAATATACCACACCAGCCTGATTCGGCACTGAAACCCTTGTGGACTCAGCTCATGGCTCTGCTCCTGACTTGCTGTGCAAATTTGGCAGATCTCATAGCTTTTCCTTGACACTTCTGCTTTATCAGCAGTTGGCCACGACTGTAAGCCCTGTGAGATGTGAGCTGTCTCTCATGGTGTTTCAGCAGCACTTGGGACCATGACCCCTGATAAGAAGCTTGGCCAGCTCCTGCAGTGCACAAAATACACTTTCTGCACCAGTGAGAGCCAGTGGCTGGTAGCCTGAGGGTGCAGATGGTCTCCTGAGGTTGAATAACTCAAGTCATTTAACTTGGGTCATTTGTCTGTTTTGGAGACAACATTACACAGGTCAGGAAGTGAAAAGTCATTTTGGATTTCCTCTGACATAGAGAAGGATTTGGAAGGGATATTTTTCTAACACTTTCTCAGAGGGAAATAGGAAGGCTGTCCATTTTCCAGGGCACCACAGATACCCTGAGATTAGGATTGTCAAGAGAGTCTATAGGAGTTGATTGTCAAGAGAGCCTACAGGAGTTATGCACTCAATGAATTTCCAGGATTAGCTCTTGATGCTGGGGAAGTGATTCAACTGAGTTTGAAAGATCTTGGTTTGAAAGCAAGAGTTGACACTACTCACGAGGGAGGACATCAACCTCCCCCCCACCAGACTGAACTCTTTAGTTTTTGTTGGCTAGACCGCTGAGTTTAACCACACCCTAATTTTAAGTTCCATAACTTATGAGGTTCGCCTCCTTTAATTAGTGACACACGAAACCTGAGGACAAAGACTAGGCAAAGCAAGGAAGAGTGCAATCTAGGACAAAGATGCAACAAAGCCAACGATAAATCATCCTGTACAGAAGATGAGGCAATACAAAACTGCACATCTTAGCAAATATGCACATGTTTTACAGCTTCACTGAGCTGCAGATGGACACTAGCCTAAGATGAGTTACTCTTCTCTGTTAAAATACCAACTCTATACTTTACATTCCTCTGTGTTGCCTTCCTCTCTTTGTTGCAAAGTCAAATAGCATTTCCTTTACCTTTCTATGTTCCATTCTCCGCTACAAGTTCCAGATATATGGGATGACTGTGCGCTGAGTCTATGTCTATGCATACAGATCTATAGTCTTCTGGTAGGTTTACATTTTTCATCTTTATTATTCTGCAAGCATCAAAAGCAGATGTACAATTTCTCATTCCTTAATTTGCATGATTACTTACAGTCTTACATTTTTTATTAAAAGTTACTTCCAGATCAGAGAACATTGCCTAATGACCAAGCTGCTTGCACTTTATAAATCACTTCAACCTCGAACTGGAGACGTGGCTTTTAAAGCAGGTTTTAGCCGCAATACTGCAATTTTCCTAATTAGCTAAGCACCCACCTTTGTTAAGAGGTACAGAATAGTGAGGCATTAGGTTTGCACCCATGCCAGTGTCAGAGACTGGGTCTGATTGTCTCAACCAAGCGACCACAAGTTCCTATTATTGTTCTCTCTTCTATGGACTGCTTCTCTGCTCCACGAAGCTATGTGTCTCTGGACTGCTCTCTGCTCACCACCATCTAAGGCCTCCCCACCCTGTGACAGTATTGGGCAGTGGGTGGGGTTGGGGAGAGAGTTCTCAGAAGGAAGAGGGCTATACCTGAAGACGAAACCAATTCTCAGAAACTTACCCTCACCTCCCATGCAGGTGCCCAGACCCGGGGTCGGAAAGACAGAGGGAGCACAGAGCATTTAATGGACTCCTCTCTGCAAACCGCTTCTTTTCTATGGACTGCTCACAGCTCCTTCACCACCATCCTCTCTCCTACGGATCCCTGCTCCTTCACCACCTTTCACGGACTCTTCTCACCTCAATTGGACTGTCGGGACACCTCAGCTCCGTGGTAGTAGCTATTACAACGAACTTTTTGGTTTTGTCTTTCTTTTCCTTTTCCTTCCTCTTTCTCTCTCTTTCTTCCCCTTTTGTATTTGCTGCAGGCAAATAAAGTTCTGAGGCATTTGACTCTGTTTGGAGTCTTACTTCTGTTCCCGAGAATACAAGCAGAACCTCACTCCGGTCTCTGACCGGTTTGCGACACGCAGCCAAAGGAAGTGATCCAAAACTGAAGACATCCCATGTACCTGGACATGAGAGGAGAAATTCCCTCATCAGGACCCCCCAGACAAGCTCTGTAGACGATGCTCTGCAGGGCAATGCTCAAAGACAGTCAGGGTTGGGCAGATCTGACCACTTTTCTTCCAGGGACTGCTTTTTAAGGGTGGTACTGAGCTCATCAAAGACAAACTCTTTCCCCTTCACATGGGTGTATGTGAGGCCTGATCCTACACACCCCGCCAAGCTCTTTGCAGCGACTCTGGCAGGCTGAGTAAGCGTGTTTTCAGGGATCTGGAAATTCCTTTCCGTAGTGAGCTGCTGGGGATTAATAGGTTTGTTGTAAATCTTTCCTACCTCCTCCTCTAACAGCTAATAATGGATGGAAGCTTGACATCAGGGGGCTGTAAAAGATGAATTTTAGCTTTTAAAACTGATCCACCTCTGAACTGGTGTAAGGATGGCATATGTCTTTCTTACACTCTTGGTCCAGAAGTTACCAGACACCACCCTGAAACTCCCTCATGTCTTGCCCCTGTATTTTTTTAACATGTTCTTCCAGTTTCAGGACACATGTCACCCTAAGAAAGCAATTCAAGCAAGAAAATAGTCATTTGAGAGGATATCATAGATCAGAGCTTGTACAAAAGGACACCCTATTGCAAAGATGATCTGTGCTAAGCAGATGCAGTTTAGGAATATTGCCTTATTAGAAGGGATCGCAGTTATTACTTGCACAGTTTAACAGTCACAGTTGTCCTGACCCTTCGTTTTGCATTTAATCCACACAGTGCTGCGAGAATTCACAAAAAGAGTGAGAGAGAGGGAGAAGTCCCTGTATGTGTTCACAGGTCATTATACATTCAAGCTTTCTTTGAAAGTCTCTTTCACTGAATATTAAGTTGCCAAGCTTTCCCAGTGCTCCCTGACTCTGAGGCCAGACTACAGTTTCCCAGTAATTATGGAAGAAAAAAAAAAAAACAAAGAAAAAAGAAAGAAATTCTAGCAACTTGGAAACTCCAGAATGACCTAGGATGGCTTTGAACATGGGGGGCTGCCTGGGGAGCTTCTTAAGCAGCATCTGCCACATGGATGGGCCCCCTCTCTGTCCTGACCTACGACCTTTCATCCACTCATTGCTGTTTCAACAGCAATGTCAAGTGCCCAATGTTGACAGAATTAGAAAGTCGAAGTTTCTTTCCAGGTAAATCACCACCAGCTCATGCTACAGTGTCAGATGCAAGCAGCAGGCAGACATCTCGAACAAAGCCTAGCTGGCCTGCATAAGAAGCATCCAAAGAGCTAGTTTCCAGGATTTGCAGTTGCTCCATAGCAAGGAAGTAGAATCCTCCTGCACTTCTGGGGTTCTACAAGAAAAGGGGTTGAAATCACCTATGATGACTCAAATAAATTGCTCACAGCCTCACTACCTCTCGCTCAAATTTGCTCCATTGGCTTAAAAAAAAAAGATTGCAATAGCTGTAAAACTGCAGGATGTCCGTACTGTCTTCATACTTCCTTGAATTTTCCTTTGTTCCTGGCCTGTGTGGATCCTGTTGCAATTGGTTTCCTACACCTACACATTCATCAAAGAGAAAATTGTTCCTTTCTCTCACTTCTAAATCTAATATTTTGGCAAGTTTTTTTACAGGTCTTCTTCACTCCTTCACAATAAAAGAGCAGTGACTGGTCTAAAATACATTTCCTTTCTTTCTGGGTAAACACAGTTTCATGCTGGCCAGTATTCTTTTTTTTTTACATTTGACAGTTCATGTCTGGCAATGAAGAGCTACTGAAACCCCTAGGAATCCACTAAGGACAGGCCCTTTTTGTGTGAAAACACCATGTGCCCATCTCTGGGGCCGGAGCCAAGAGTCCTCCTGCCTTGAATAACATCCAGGAAACAGAGTAAAACTTCTTCCTTTTGAATCCTACAGCAATTCTGGGGTTGGTCTGCTTGGGCTGCAGCAGTGTTTGAAGGCTGAGGATTCACTCAGATGCTAATCAGAGTCATTCAGCTTGCAGGATCCTATCTCAGCAAGAACCTGAAATTGCTCATTTAGGTTCAAATTAAACTGTCAGTCACAGAAGATGATTCAGGGGGAGGAAAATGCCAACCTGTGAACCCTATCTTCCAGAGTGCCTGGTGCCTTGCAAAGCAACTTGTTAGAGCAGGAGATCCTGAGAGAGCATCTAGGGCAAGGCAGAGGAGTCTACGGTGGCAGGAGGGGCTGAGTCTGACAGTGCCAGAGCAGAAATTCCTACACCAGCCTTGAATTGATCAATAAGGCTTTGTGCTCCCTCTGCCCATCGTGCCCATTGTAATCTGGTGGTAGAGCATGAAACTCCAGGCAGAAGTTGTGTCAAACCACAGGCTAAGAGACAGCAAAAAGAGCACCCAACGTGCAGCAAGACGCAGCAGCGTGACTCAGTACCCTCCTGTTTTTCCAGGCAGCATCTAATATTCCACCTTCTCTGTTTCCCCCACCATCTCATTTTCAGCTTTTATGTATGACATTCTTTCTGATGATTGATTCGAGCTATTCTTATTTTATCAAATGAAAGAAGACAGAAAAGACAAGAATTAACCATCGCTCCTTGTGGAAATGCTAAAAGAAACTCCCTCTAGAAACCTGGGAAAAATAAGTGTATTATTACCAAAATGGGGCACCCGGGCAGAAGACATGTGCTGATTGACAAAGGACTTTGGTTCTCTTTAGTACAATAAAGGATTTGATTTCTTGAGCATAGAATAGTCAAATATTCCACAAATCTCAGCCACACTAAATGATTCTTCCGTCATTTCCTTTCTTTTTGTAGCTGATGTTTTTTCGAGCAGTGTCTCCTGAGCATTTATTTTTACCTACCCAGAGACACTCCTCTGTCAGGAACTATGGAGCAATGAGAGATGGGTCAATGCTGCCCAAATCAATCAGAAGTTGCATAGATGACTAAAAAGCCTTCTACCAAAAAAATTCTGGAAGACCCACAACCCCTAAAATCACACAGGCTACAGGGTATTCGGTGAAGAGGGATTTCTCCTCCCATTAAACACGTGCAAAAATGTAGATTAAAAAGAATCAGGCAAGCAAACTCACAATTGGCATCTCTTGAGGAAGACCTTGAGCCAGAGGAGGACGACTGGATGTACCAGTGTTCAGTATTAGCCAGACAGCAATTTGTAAAAGCCAGTACCATGAGGGGCAGAGTCAAAAAGCCCAAGGTAAGGACAATCCATGGGGGAAGTCACACCTTCCTCCTTTCCCAGCAGTGGGATGATAAGCACAGGTGGCTCTTCCTTTTCCCAGCTTTTAGAGAGAACAGGTTAAGGATCAACATGGATGGGCCACGGCATTTTGGAGAGCAGGGGCAGGGCAGAGTTTAGTCTAAGGACGAAAGCCGTGCCACATCATTTGTCTTCAAGGAGAAAGAACAATCCTTGGCTCTGCTCAACGTACTAACAAGACACAGTCTCACAAGACACAAGAAGTAATTTCGGTCAGATGGGAAATGGTCCTTAGAGCTTCCCATGATCAAGCTCATGGCAGCCTCTGGGGATGCTTTTCTCTAGTGACTGCAAGGGAACCCAGATTTCTCATTTTGACAATCAATTTTCAAGCCTTGTGACACCTTTCAAGCACTTAAAGGAGAAAGTTTTGAACTTTTCAACATTTTTTAATCAGGATTGGGAGGTGGAGGGGGACTAGATGTTGCTCTGTAGCAGGAGAACAACCCGTGACCTTCACACTCATTTGAGAGCTCCAATTACTTTATTTTTTCCCCTTTGGAAAGGTCCTATATTACACAGCAAATTGCTTCAGAATGCCTGGCTAATACATATTTTCTGGAAATCTTGTGAGTAAGTCTCATTTTTTAAAAGTCAGACAGGCATTTAAAAGTCTGAGTTCCACAGAATAGCAAAAAGATATGAGACTCCTGAAGCACTTCAGCAGATTTGAATGCTTAAGCTTAAAGCCAATACTTTATGGTTTTAATTCTACTACTTACATTCTTGGAGCTATGTCTTACTCTGGGAGCATTCACAGCAACCCCCAGTTGTTACAGAGGCAGCGAAGAATTTATTCTTTATGGAAAAAATGCTGCAGAATTGGGCTGCATGTGTTCAGATTCATGAGCTTTTCTAAAAATCCCAGTCGATTACTGACATCAAAGTATTACAGTAATGATCAGGCATAGCAGGACACACAGAAATCACAGCTTGAGTACAAAGAACCCATAAAGAGCAAACGATGTACAGATAATATTATGACATTTTTAAAACAATGTAATACCAGGGTGAAAAACTATAGCAACCGCCTTTTGACCTTCGTCATATACCGCTCATTGCAAAAGGAAATGTTTCAGTAAGTGCTTTTGGGTTAAATTTTGCTCCCCTCTGGTTATGGAAATCAAAATGCCAGCCAACAACTCAATAAAGTGTCTACTTTCAGAGAGATGTTTTAGTAAAAAAAAAAAAAGAAAAAAATCATTAAATTTTCAAAGTAAAAGAACTTCAGCTGTAAGCCTATCTGTATTAGTTCTTATTCAGTGCTGAACAAGCTGTTTGCTTTGCTGTCACACGGTATCCCCAAGGTGCTGAGGGCCTCGGCAGCACTTCGTGCTGAAGGGAGACAAAGTTTAGTCTGCATTTGGCTCAGAGAAATTAAATCAGATATCCAGTAATCACAGAATCATAGAATCATTAAGGTTGGAAATGACCTTCAAGATCATCAAGTCCAACCACCTACCAAACATTACCATGACCTCTAAACCATGTCCTGAAGCGCCACATCCACATGGTTTTTGAGCGCTTCCGGGGATGGTGATTCCACCACCTCCCTGGGCAGCCTGTTCCAATGCCAAACCACCCTCTTAGTAAAAAAATTTTTCCTAAGACCCAACCTAAACCTCCCCTGGAGCAACTTAAGCCCATTTCCTCTAGTCCTATCCCTCGTTACCTGGGAGAAGAGACCAACACCCACCTCACTACAACCTCCCGTCAGGAAGAGCAACTGTAAAGAGGAAGAAGGTCTCCTCTCAGCCTTCTCTTCTCCAGACTAAACAACCCCAGCTCCCTCAGGCACTTCTCATAAGACATTTTCTCCAAGACCTTTCACCAGCTTCGCTGCCCTTCTCTGAACCTGCTCCGGCACCTCAATGTATTTTGATCCTGTGGCGCCCAAAACTCAACACAACACTCAAGCTGTGGCCTCAGCAGTGCTGAGTACAGGAGCACGATCACTTCTTTACTCCTGCTGGACACACTGGTTTTGTCATAGGCCAGGATGCTGCTGGCCTTCTTGGCC
>VWZK01000091.1:7823-21195 GCA_013396935.1 Baryphthengus martii | reverse complement strand
TGTGGGTGTGTGTGTGTGGCTGTGTGTGTGTGTCTGTGTGTGTGTGGCTGTGTGTGTGTGGCTGTGTGTGTGTGGCTGTGTGTGTGTGGCTGTGTGTGTGTGGCTGTGTGTCGCTGAGTTTTTGTGAGACCATAGCGGGCAGCAGAGGTGGGAACTACTGTAGGGAACTAGAGAGAGTGTATGTGTCTGCACACCAGCAACCGGACAGTCTGTACGAACAACTGGAGTAGAGTAGTGGCTTTGAAGGCATGAATGTCCAGGAAACAGCAATTGTGGAGACTGGGTTCTAGGGGACAGCTGCTGGGCAGACTAGGTGTCTGAGCTCACCTGCTGGGGAGCTCCACCTTGGATGCATTTGAATATATTCTCACTCGTGGACCTCCATTCTGCTTAGGCAGAGAGTGGAGCTATGTGAGGCTGTTCAAATCAGAATCATTGCAGCTGAAAGAGACCTTTAAGATCATCAAGTCCAACTGTTAACTCAGCACTGCCAGGTCACCATTAAACCATATTCCTAAGCTCCATATCTACACATCTTTTAAATACTTTCAAGGGTGGTGACTCCACAACTTCCCTGGGCAGCCTGTTCCACTGCTTTAAACAGTGTTGATGCTGTTTGTGTTCATGTGTTTGTCTGTCTTGGTTGATCTGTTGTCACTGGCTCTGATGTATGTGTATGCATATGCTCTGTGTGTGTGTACGTGCCTACTGGGAATATGGGTTTAGCCTCACTACTGGTTGTATCTGGGGCTTGGGGCTGCTGTAGCATCGTTTGTTTTGGGCCACCAGGTGCAGTCTGGTTTTCCCTTTATACTCCTTTGGCGCCCTTCACCGCCACAGTGTTCACCAGTGTTCTTGAATCTCTTCAGAGGAGTAGTAGTACTACAAGCAAGCTGGAAAGCTAGTGGCTTTCCTTGCAAGACTATTGTAATAAGAGTATGGCACTAATTTCTGGAAGCAAGATGATTTAAAATCCTTCTTTGGGATCGTTTGGACATCATCTTTTAATAGTGTTCTAGCCATGTTCCAGTGACATAAATAACTCAGAAAATGAAAAAGAGTAGTGTACTATTCTTGCAGACCATCTCTACTTATTTCAGAGATGATTAAAAAGTAATACCTTAATTTTTGCTGGAACTGGAGGAACCTAACCTATCAGTTCCTAAGGGTTGTGATCTAAGCACAGCTCATGAGAAGTTAAAATAATAACAAAAGCCCCTGAACAAATGCATAAGGAAATACGTTGCCCTCTGTATTCTGGGCGTAGTGCTGGTTTCACAATATTTGAATCAGTACAAGGTATTTTCACATTAAAGTACATGCTGTGTTTGTGCTCAGTAGATCTTTGTTTTAAAAAGACAGAGATAACAGATGTGTAAAGGTTGAGTTCTGCTCACATTTAGGACTAGATGACCTTTGAAGGTCTCTTCCAACCAAAAGTATTTTATGATTCTGTGATTTTTCTGTTACTGTGTACCTCCTTTCTTGAAGTTAGTGCACTGATGCCATCTGGTGGTGTCAATGCATTCCCAGAAATTGGGAAAAACTGCTTTTCAGAAGTTCTACTAAAATGTGAGAAATTGCTGGCATGATACTAAAAAGAATACATGGATACATTTGCTGCTTTAGCATACAATTATGCAGTAGAAGTAAGTCATAAAAGGCAGCATGTGGGCTGTTAATTGTAACTTGTCTTGCTAAAATAAATGTTTGATTAATTTTTTCTACTCAACAAAAAAGTTTCTTTTATTAAGTATTGCTTTGTAAACACAACATGAAGAACTTTGCTGACGTTTACAACATTTAAAAAGTTTGGAAGAAAAATTTTCTTGGTTTTGTATTTTCATAAACTTACAGCATGACTTTCTCTCTTCTAGTATGTCTGAAGTTACTATTATCTTTTTGTGACTGATGCAGTTTGAAAGTAAAAAATCAGTAGCATAAACCTGACAAGAGCTGAAATTACAACTTTGATATCTGAGGCCAAAGCAACAACAAATACTGTTTTCTTTATCCTTCTGTCCCTATAAAAAAGGTATCTTGCATCTTAAGTTGTTTACCTGAGGATACACCCACGAGTACTGAGGGAACGGGTGGATGAGGTTGCTAAACCACTCTCAATTATACTCCAAAAGTCATGGCAGTCTGGTGAAGTCCCCACTGACTGGAAAAGGGGAAGTATAACTCCCATTTTCAAAAAGGGAAAGAAGGATGATCCAGGGATCTATAGGTCAGTCAGTCTCACCTCCATGCCTGGTAAGATCATGGAGCAGATCCTTCTGGAGACACTGCTGAGGCAGAAGAATAATGAAGAGGTGATTGGATACAATCAACACGGCTTCACCAAGGGCAAATTGTGCCTGACAAACCTGATGGCCTTCTATGAAAAGTTCACAACATCAATAGACAAGGGAAGAGCAACTGATGTCATTTACCTGGACCTGAGCAAAGCCTTGAGGATTCCCTCAAGGATCAGTACTGGGACCGNAAAGAAGGAATGTGGATCTGTTGGAGAGGATCCATAGAAGGGCCTCAAAGATGATCAGAGGGCTGAGCACCTCTCCTATGAGGACAGGCTGAGGGAGTTGGGTCTATTCAGCCTGGAGAAGAGAAGACTCTGGGGAGACCTCGTAGTGGCCTCTCAATATGCGAAGGGAGCCTGCAGGAAAGCTAGAGAGGGACTTTTTGTAAGGGCGTGTGGTGATAAGACAAGGGGCAATGGTTTTAAACTAGAGCAGGGTAGATTTACAGTGGATGTTAGGAAGAAGTTCTTTACTCTGAGGGTGATAAGACACTGGAAGCGGTTGCCCAGAGCAGCTGTGGATGCCTCATGCCTGGAAGTGTTTTAAGACCAGGCTGGATGAGGCTCTGAGCAACCTGGTCTAGAGGGAGATGTCGCCGCCCATGGTGGAGGTGTTGGAACTAGATGGTCTTTGAGGTCCCTTCCAACTCAAGCCATTTGATGATTCTATGACTGCTCCATTCTCCACATTTTGCTGCACCAATAGATCTTCTTTTTTTTGGTGGCAAATGCCTTCTGGAGCTTCTTCTTTTGTCCACATAGGAGGCTTTCCATCCCTGTTGAGGACTTTTTTTGTGGTTTCCAACAGAAGACCATCACATGCAACTCTGTATTGTATTTTTATCTCTGAATGCAGTCAAAGAAGTTCACGGTGGAGTTGCTAAGAGTTTTATTTGCATTGTACTGAAGTTCTTGCCTAGTGCTCTTGTTAATATCTTGTTGTGTCATTGTGTTTGTAATTCCCTTAGTAATATAACAGTAAAATCAGTAATTACAGGTTATGCCTTTGGTTTTTTTGGAGAAGGAAGATGGGAGTAGTCATACTCTTTACCAGTGTCTCTAACACCTGAGTATTTCCCATGTGAATCAACTTAGTAAGAAGTATTGCCACCTTCTGTCAAGCTAATCTATTCATGTGAGATTATCTTCCGGCTAAAGGTCTCTTTTTAGAAAAAAATATAAAAATTTGTCTACAGATCCTGGAAATGTGAATTATTTTCTTGAAACTATTTTTTGAGACTTAAGATACAAAGAGCAGATTACTTGCAAATCTTGAAAACTGAGAATAGTACTCTTCTGGCTGTAGAACTTGAATCTGAAATACTTACTTTTCTTGCAGTCTGATCACTATCTGGTCCATAGGTTGTGGTTCAAGGTTTCTGCTTATTTAATTGGTTGTTTTCACTGTCTCATGCAGAGATAATGTAACAGAGTGACATGACTACTTGATTTTTTTTTTTCTTGCCTACTTGTGTCCTTTCATAGGAGACTCTATTACACTATTTTTTTTTATTTACCCTCCTCCCTTCCTCACCCACTCCCCACCCTGGTCAGTCTTTTACTCCTTTTTCTTTCTTAATCAGAAGTGCCCCCACCCCACTGTTATCTTAAATTAATAAAGATACTTCAATACGGGTGAATTAAGTGAGCTAAGTATTTCTTTTTGGCAGGTGGATTTTGAGGGATTTTTGGTGTTAATTTTCAGTCTATTTTTCTGTCTTTTCAGGTCTCTGGATGGCAGACTCTGAAAAGAAAAGCTGTTTTAAGTGGTATGCCTCATGAAGGCCAGAGTATTCCTGACTAGTGTATACATGAGTGGTCAGACCATAGTTTTAAGGGGTCCCTCTGCTAATCCTCTGTAAACTTGCATGAGGAATAGTTGTCAGTGCTGAAATCTCTCTGAAAGGTGAAAGCTTGTATGGAGACATTCAGGCTTGTCTTACTGGTGACAGATACAGCCTTACTAACGAGATCTGTAATACTGCTTACCTTTTTGCTTGATCATCTTAATGAACATTTCCTCAGGGGATGAAGTACAGCACGAACAAAACCTGATGACTATCTGATATGCTTATCCACTGCCAACTTCTCATCACTGTATCTGTGTGGTTTTGTTTGTTTGCTTTTTTTTCCAGTTTGGAATATTGTCCAGATGCTTTTGTAATTGTCTTTCCTCTCTTCTTCATGGTGTTAAGACTTACAAGACGGTGAGAGGCTGACACTATGCCAACAGTATGGTGTAAAATAGTGTCAGTTGGAACCAAGATGAAGAAATAATAATCTTTGTGCAAGTGATCATTTTTCTATATTAGCTGGACGTTTGGAATGTTTTGTGTTTTTGTTTGGTTTCCCACGCTCCAACGCTTAAGGAGGCTGCTTACTCTCTCTCCATTGTTGCTATGTTTTTTTCTGTTGTAATTCATAGCTTTACAGCTGTTAAGAAAGCAGTCTCTTTGAAATTGAACTGGCTAGCTCTTCTGTTATGTCTTCCATCCAGTTCAGGATTCATAAGCAGTGGATTATAGGAAAGTGGGCTTTGTCTTTCTAAGCAAAAGATTGGTCTAGCACAGTGTTTTCAGAGCTGTCATTGTTTTAATTCACTTTTCTTTTTAAATAAGACCTCTTGATTCTTTTTTTTGTCTCTTTAGAAGGTTTTCAATTTTTCTAAAGCAGTACAGTGCTGATTATATGTTGTTTTGACTCAAATACAATTCCCAATGTGAAGTATTAACAGCTTGGGTCAAAAGTGGCTCTTTAGCTCTTGACTGAGATTCTAGTGTTCCTGGGTTTTATGCTGTGTCTCCAAAGGTCCTAAATAAAATGATGCTACAAATAAGGAAAGATATTATTGTATTTTCAACACGCCTGTGGACAGAAGTCAAGAAAATGGTGCTACACTACTCTTGGTGGTGCATGCTTGTAAGGCATTGCACAGAAGTTACAGCACAGGATATTCCTATGAGACAGTAGAAGTACTTTTTGTCAGTGAGGGTGGTCAGATACTGAATGGGCCTAATAGGCTGACAGCAACTCAATATAAATGAGCCTACTTTGAGTGCAAGGTTGGATTAGAGCAGCTTGGAGGTTACTTCCAATCTGCATTATCCTATGAATCTATGTTCCCTGCTTTTGGGTGACTTTTTTTTACGCATTTCCTGTAAAAGCAGGTGAAGCTCAGGTTGGTGTGTTTTGTTTCAGATTTGGGTTTGTGGTTTTTTTGGGTTTTTTTGACAAAGCATCTGTAGTTACGAAGTGTGTTGTGATTATAGAACCAAGGAGTTAGAATAACTTCTTCCTATGCCAGAAACATGGTTTTTAGGGAGAAGAATTGTGCTTTGGCTCTAGTTAGTGTTCACTTGTTGACTCTGTTAAGAGTGAGAAACTTTAATATTTTTTTTTATCAAATGTCACTGTTCAGACAGTGAATTGAGAGTCTTACAGAGTTATCTACAGTTCCTAGGGTCTATTTGAGATTGCTTGCTGTAGTAGGTTACTATTCAAGCGGATAACTGTAGAACTAAGGAACTGCTGTGTCCTACCGATTTGCCTTGCTTTGTTTTGACTTTCTGAAAACTAAATGAAGGTATGATATTTCTGTTGTCTGCTAACTGCCATAGAGGTTTGGTGGGAGCTTAAGGTTAGCAGTGTTCAACTGAGAAAAAGGGGCTGTTAGGTTCTGAGAATGATGTTGTAAATGTTTGTATTCTGGTCTGCCCTCTGAAGGTGCTTGCCTTTATAGAGGATGACATCTTTCTTTGAGACTTCTACTCATGAACTTGGCTGGGATCCTGTGAAAGATTTAGAAGCTCTTGAGCATGCTTTTCTAAGCAATAACTGACTGGTCCCATTACAGATTAAGACATTCAGATAGTCTCAGTTTATTGTAGATGTTTACTCTTCATGCTAACTCCTGTAACAAAGGAGTCTCATATTTTGAGTGACTGACTTGTTTTGATTTGATTTGAAAAATTTTATTCAAGAAGTCATTAGCCTAGATGATGCTTTGGAAAAGTAAACTTACTGTCCCATCATATTATTTCTTCAAGGTGGTATGTGTGACTTCAACCTCAACCTGATCTGCCAGTTTTAAAACAACCAATTTTAGATGTTGAGCTTATGCTAACTTCATTGAGTTGATATCTATGTAATTATGACTGGATAATAGTTGCTTAAAGCACTCAATGAGCTGCTTGAGAACAGTCAAAACAGTAAGAAATTCAGCTTGTATATCACATGGGTAGCTGAAGGTCGTATAATAGTGTAGTAAGTTCATAAGATTGTAGGACAATTCAGGGTGAAAAAGACATCAGGAGCTCATACAATCCAACTGCTCAAAGCAGAGTGGCTATGAGGTCAGACCAAGTTGCTCAGTGCTTTATCCAGTTATCTTAACATTTCCATGCTCCATTGGGAATATGTATTCATAGATGGCTTTGGACTTCTGTTGGTTTTAATGCTGGATTATTTGTTTAGGAAGATTTTGAATTAACTTTTAACTTTCTTTTCAACATGTCACCAAGAGATTGGAAGATGAGGTTTGTGAAAGATGCCACCTTGAGTTCAGATTTGGAAAAATCTCATTCCCTTTTTGAAAGGGGAAGTGTTAAAAGAAAACACAGAGTAGCCTAGAAAATAGAAAAATAGATTGATTAAAGCAATCGGGCTAATCTTGGTAGTTCTTAGTCAATCTTTGTTGTGGACGTTGTATAGTCTTGCTGTTTAGTTCCAGTTTGTATGAGATTACTAACACATATTAATTGTATGTACAGAAAGTGTCAGTAGTCTAAGCATAAGGGTGTCATTTAATATTGAATTGTTCAGAGAAATCCAGCAGCTGGTAAACATGTTTTTCCTCCTTTCTTTATGTTACTACTTGTTAATATGGTAACAGTAGCTCTTTGAGAATGCTACCTAAACAGCATTAGGTAGCTGAGACTTTGAAGGACACTCAGATTTTCTTTCTTGCTTTCTTAGGAGACCAGCAGCTAGGGAAAATCAAGTAGGTTTTCAGTTGCTTGGTTGATAAACTCAAGTAATATTTCTGCTGAAATCTGCAAGCTGATTAGAGGCGTAAAATCTTATTTTTTTAAATAAATGCATTTTAAATTAACTACTGTACTCAGAATATTGAAATAACTCCACCTTAATTATTATAAAGACCGCTTGTTAAGATGACTTAGAAATAGGGCTTGGGTATTTATTTATGATATGCTTGTCAACATTAATGTCTTGAAAATTTGTTTGTATTTTCTGTTTGCTTCTGATCCTCAGATCAAATTCACATTTTTTTCTCCTACAGCAGCATACTTCAGTGTCTATATGGCTACTTGAAAACTATGCTTGGTATGGCTTTTTCAGTGGGATATTATGAGTGTGGCTCCATTACATGATGACAGTGACTTACCTTTTGTTTGGCCATAGGCTATAGGAACATGGGAGTGTTGGGACTGCTTCCTAAGAACAGGTGTGTGGTTCAAAAAGTCTAGTACCCAGTCTGAGTTGACAGTTGCTAACATATTCCAGATAGGAACATGGAAGACATCCTCTATTAGTCAGCTACCTACATGGAGAATTTCTTCCGAAGTATTGTGAATAGTAGTGTGGCTTCGTATTTTTTGCTACGGCTACGTAGCCTTTTCAAATACATTAGTAATGATTAAAAAAGTGTGTTGATGGTGAAATTTGCAATTATTCCTCTGAAATAATACAGAACAGACAGGTGATGAATGTGGAAGTACTTAACATTTTTTATTTGTTACTGTTAATAATGAATTTAATTTCTTATATGAGGCTGTAATGTTAGTACTTCTTCTTTATATAGTCAGTAATTTTACTAATTATTTTTTCTCTTACTGCCTGGGAAGCAACTGAAGTTATCTTCAAAATCTGAGTATTTAAATATGTTGTCTAACTGAACTGACATCTTGGTAATGTGCTGCCTCCTCTCTTCTAAATAGATTTTTAACTGGTCTGGCCATGTCTGGCCCTCTGCAAATGCAGAGAAAAGATCATTCTCTTGTTTCAGCAGCCACCAGATAGCAACGTGGGCCAGGGTGTTCTGGAGGAATCTCCTACTGTAGGTTTTGTCCATTTTTGAAATGGAATTGTATAATGCCCTGGAAAAAAACTGTTCCCATTCTGCTGCTACTTCACATAGTTACCAGTTTCAGTTAAATGTCTAATGAGTGTGAGTTTTGTCATTCTTGAAAGGTATATAAAATATTCCTAAGTTTGGTTTGACGGGCTTGCTCTGGATATTCTAGACAATGTATATTTTCATATTGCAAAAAGTGTATAATTTTTGTTTTCCCTTCAGTCAATAAAACGTGTATTATCTTTGCTACCCTCCCCCCTTTTTTTTTCCATTTTGTACAATGGGCTTTAATAGCATTTAATAACATTTTACCTTCTTAGTTGTATGGTTAATTTGCTGGTTTCATATTATACTCCATCTGAGCTGATTCATGTTTTTTGCAGGTTTTGTTTCTAGTGGCAGTGTTTACTGAGAAAAGCTGTCATACTTTTTCTAGAAAATAAATAATTTCTTTGCTTCAATTTTCACCATAATATCTTTGGTTCTTCTGTCTTAACTAGCGCTTGGATTCAGTCTGTAGTTGTCCTGAACACCTTTTTCTGGATTCCTGCCTAGGTAGCTAACTAGAGTTGTATTGATCTTGCCTTTTTAAATATCATTGTAGCTTAATTTCTTTGTTGCTTGTCATGACTTATGTTTTTCAGTGTGCTGACTTTCTATTTAACTGGTGGCTTTAAGTCATCTCCTGAATTCTTCTTAAAGGGTGATGCTGGATAGTTCTTCCCTTATGCCATAGAAATGTACTTACTTCATGAAGTAGCTTCTTTAACTGGAGACTTCATGCAATAACTTTCAGGGGTATATTAAGTGTCTTGTTTTCATTTGCTTAGAAATAAATCTATAAAAGACAGTTTAGTTCAATTCAGTTTCCTAGCACAGATTCTGACCTATCTTACGTACTGAAAAATCAAGTTACGCTTTTATTGTTCTGTAATGTCTAGTCACTGGCTTAATTAAGAAATCTCAATTACCCTAAAATAAATTGGACTTTTGTGTCATTTAGTCATAGCCATCAGAACTTTAAGTCTCCCTAGTTAAGTTTTGTATAGGACAGTGCAGATTTTAATTGGTGCATGTTGAATGTGCCTTACTGTAGTTTATAATGGAATATTAAGTACTTTTGCTATGCTGATATAGTTCAGATTAGTGTCAAAGTTTGCATTTTGATAGTTCTTTTTGCTTACTACCACTTCGTTAAACACAGAAAGAATATGACAAATTAAATTAAAAATCAGACAATCTTGTTATGATATTTCTGTGTGAAATTTGGGGAACAAGTGTCGCTATTCAAGTTCCAGAATGCATTCCACACTAAGCTAGATGTGAGACAGGGACAGTAAAATCATTTTAATGGAAAAAAGGGTAATTTGGTGACTTCTGCAGTGCAGAAACCAAATAAAATAGATTGTAAGCTAGGTTAGCCTGCTCTGTTAATTAACTCAAATAGTATTAATGTACAGAAATAATTCTCTTTTCGGGTCTATTTAAAAGGTAGCAGTTTGTTAAGGCATTGGGTTTGTATTGTTTTCTCTAAAAGCAATTGAGGTGCTGCAAAAAATGGTTACATGAGCTGTTTAATTTTTAATTTCTGGGTTTTATTCCTTTTAATGATGGTTATGCCATTGCTTTGCTCTACAGAGAGAAAAACTTTCAAGTTTCATAGTACAACAAACTGCAGCTTTGCAAATGAGACTATTTTGTGTTGTAACATGTTCTTTAACTTGTTTTTAAATAAAATGAAATTTCTGAAGATTTAGTTTTCAACTCCATTATTGAGACACTGCTTCAAAAATATGCTTTAACTGTATTGGAACACAGCAGACACTTGGATTTTTTGCAATAAATAGCTTGAACCTTTTGTGCTAAATCAGACCTAGTTATTTTGACTTTTCAGTTATCAACATGTTTTCCATTTTCAAATTGCTTTGAGGACATTCTCTCTCCAAATCTTTGTGAAATTTTCCCCATTACTAGACTGTGTGTGATGACTTAGTTGACTACAATAGTAGGGTTTCACCTTAAATCCAAGTCCCTTGATTGGTAAAGGAACTTATAGCATGCTAGACAGACTGTTTTCTATGCTATTGAAATGTTGACTTGCAAAATAGTGTGGATTTTACATTATTCCACTTATGTAAAGTCCTTTAAAAGTTAGTGCTATCATTGTGTGTTTCTGCAGGCACATGTGTATATGTTATGTAAGAGCCTAAAGCTGTATAAACATATCTGTAGGGTTAAGTCCAATTAATCATTTCTCCCCAAATTACTTTTACCTGATCGCTACATCTGTGTTACTTTATGGTATGTGTTTTCTGCAGACACCAAAGATGCTAACGAGAAAGATTAAGCTTTGGGACATCAACGCCCATATAACCTGTCGTCTGTGCAATGGATACCTGATTGATGCAACTACTGTAACAGAATGCTTACATACTTGTAAGTAGAAGTGTAATTAAGTTAAATAGGTTTTGGTTTTGTTTTGGTTTTGGTTTAGTTTGTTTTTTTTTAACTTGAGGTGCAATGTGTTTTAATGGTTTTTAGTTGAAATTAAAAAATTGTGCATCAGCGAAAATAATGTATGCTTTACTTTTCAACACATTATTTGCTTGTTTAGCAAAGCAAATTAAAAGACCATTAAAGCTGTACTGCACAAACTTGAAGCCATATACAATTAGTGGTAAAGTATGCATTCAAGAATGCAGTTTGTCTTCCTGCTAAAGGGAAGTGGAATGCCTAGTTCTGTCTTCTTTGACAGTTGAGATAGCATATTCTTTCCATCTGGAGCACTCCAAGTGTTTCTTGCTTTCCTGTTCATCTATAGAAAGCAGCCATAGTTTATCAGTAAAGAATGTATCATATTGTACAGTAGAAATAAACTTCTGTTCCAAAATATTTTGATGAGGTAGTTGTTACATTGCTTTGTGAATCTGTAATTTCACATCAGTGAATTATGCCCTAGTACCTTGCAAAGCCTTAGGCTTCAATAAGACTGAATGCCTAAGTCCATCCCAGCATCTTTGTTGTTGATATTGTGGGATATAGGAGTGCTGGAGTTTGCAGCATTATCATGGAAACCTTGCATATTAGCGCAGTTCCAACTAAAGGTCCAGAAACATTCCTTCTGAGAGGAAACACCTTTATAATCCAAAGTGGTAACTCCACAATTATTCTCTGTTTTGAATCTGTTCTGATCCTCAGTTTCCTTGGCCAAGTTAGGTATCTGCTGAAGAATTAACCTTCAGTCCAGAAGGCCTGCTATAGTGACATTGAATATCCTCTGTAGCAGCCACATCGATGGCTGTACAGCTTACATTATAGGATTTTACCAAAAGTGTTTTCTCTAGCTGTGTCTTTGGAATCCCTGCAATTTACTTATGTGTACTTGTCATGAAGAAGCTTCCATTTGTTCTGTTTCATCTGTTCAGAGCGTAGAATATAACTTGGTTTGTTTATGTGCACCTGTATTAATTTATTAAATAGTATTTGCCATGAAACTTCAAACATCCCATGTCTTAAAATGTTTCTTTCACGGTCTTCTACTCTTATTCCCATGAGGACTTTTATTCCTAATTTTTTTTGGAAGGGAATTGTTTGCTGGCACTGGCTTTATCTCTGCAAAATGAAAGTTTCAGTGGACTTAATTCCTCACCTAAAAGGTCTTACAAAGAGGAAATACATACTCATGATATGTCGGAGGTTGTTTTCCATGTTTAATGAGTTTATTGTTCTTGTCATGCTTCCTTGCTATTTTTATTATCCTCATGTGTCATTCTATTGCATGTTTCACTTCCATAGTGTTCTTTTTTGAGTGTAAGCATCCTTAAGCTTGACTTTTACTTAGTTTTGCCCCAAATTCTTTAATGCTGCTATTAAGATTACATACAAAACCAGTATTATAACAAGTTAACGTGGCTGACATAGAGCTAGAAGGTCGTTTTTCTTACAAACAAAACAGCAACCCAAAAAAATCACAAAAAAAAATCCTCAGGTGATATAATCTACACTGTTTCTTACATTTGCTTATGAAGGAAATTTTTAGGTTAGTCCACTGTGCTACAGTGCTACACTGTGCTTCAAAAGCCAGGGAATGTGCTTTGCTAGTTTTGCTAGTTTCTGCTGCTGCTCCCCACCCCGCACCCTTTCTTAAAATTTGTTTTGTTTTCTCCTTGTGTCTTGTTCCTCCCTTTTTTTGGCTGTTTATATTTTCACAATACTACTTCAATGTGTGTCCTGTAGAATTACAGCTCTCTCAGTAAAGGCACACAGCCGTGTCTTTTCAAAAAACTTTATACATGTTGGTATTGTTTGTATTGTGGATGTTAATGCTAATAATATATGTTCCTGGAAAAGCATCTTTGCAGAATCTCTCTTGAAAGCGACCTATGTGTTGAGACAGGAAATTTTCTGCTGAGTTACATGACCTTGAAATTTTCTTTTTGTTTCTACTCAGAACTGCACAGTTCTTTTATGTTTATTATTCTCTAATTTCCTGTCCTTCAGACATTCAGAGACTTCACTTCAGTAGTAAATGTAGTTCTTGAGTCCTTTGAGTCATTTGGAGGACAGAGTCAGTCCATTAGAGGGACAGGGCCAAAAAGAGACTTTGGGGGAAAACAGGCTTTTTTGCTCCCTTTCCTACTTGTTTCTCTGCTTTATATATAGTTTGTTGGTGACAGGCAGGCCTATAAGTCAGTAGATAAAAACTTCATTACTAGTAAGTCAGTGTTAAGTCTTTCCTATTTTACATCTGTTTCTTGATTAGAATTCTAGCTTAGCAGATATATTCAGGTCTTGTTGAACTTTTACTTTTGTAATTTGAGTTTCATTAGTGTTTAAATGTGAAAGCTGTCCTTGTGTGTTATGAAAGGGAAAGCCTCATATGTTATGAAATGTATCGTTTTGTGAGTTCATAAGGATGGTGGAAGACCAACTGTATTTCTTACAACTAGGTACAGAAATGAAAAAAAGCTAAGAGG